>JABUIW010000037.1:368226-398554 GCA_013363375.1 Menidia beryllina
CAGGTTCTCCACTCGGATTGCCCACAAGGAACAGTGTCCTTTTTGCAGACATAACAGCTGGTCATATGGTCTTGTTGTCTTTCTCTCTCCTTTCTTTCTTTTTTTAAAATTTTTTTTTCTCTCCCCCCTCTCTCCCTTTCTAAAGGATCTCTCTCCTTTCCACTACCCTTCCCTCCCCCCTGTCCCTCTGTCAGCTTCGGCATTATTGGACATATGGAAGTTTGGTAACAAAAAATGAATAAATAAAGAAGTTTTGGGTAATCAAGGGGGGCTTCTCACTAACAAAGCCTCCCTTGGCAAAGCAATTTTTCTCAGCATTGCACGGTACGCACATTTCAGTTCTACTACCATAATGCTGAACAGGACAAGGTAAAAAAATAAAAAATAAAAATACTAAGGGTTTACTTTTTCAACCGAGATAGAATTATAGAAGCACGTATAGTGATTTACCCCCTGAACAGGGCTCAACCACTGGATAAGATGGCCACATCTGTGTAAGTACGCTGTTTTCATGCATTTATTTAGACTAACTGAGGTCCATCAGTTCTGTTCTTTTATCTTCCATTTACATAAATTATTTGAGGAGGCTCCCACCCTCTTTTTTATGAACAAAACAGCTTTCTCTCTCTTGTGTGTCACTCCTTATCACTTCCCTCAGTCACGCTTACAAGTAGAAGACATTCAATGGATGACATGTGGAGGGAACACGAGGGAATGAAATTACTTCATGTTCAAAATAAAACAACGTCCGTATCCAGTCTGCCAAGGGGCAAATCCTTTTACTTTCGTCTAAAAATTGAATTTATTCAATTAACATGTTTGCATTTAATTGTGCTTTACAATTCTTTTAAGTTTGCATGAATGTGCAAAATGAGAAAGAGTATTTGTAGATTGGCTAGGAGGGGTCGACTGATGTCACTCTACTTGCACCTCGCCTTTAAGGAGTATCACACTAAAAATGTGTTGTAGTTTATAACTATATATGCCTACAAATTGTTAGGACACAGGACACGAGAAAGGAACATGCTTCTTGAGAATATTTCTCTACCTGTTACCCTTGGTATACCTACAAATGTTCTTACAAAGAGAATCATTCATTTGACATCACAACTGTTAATTATGCTCAATGCATAAGTTAAATGTAAAATTACATAATATTTAATAATGTATTTAAATATGCAATATGCAGCTATAACTTATATCCACTTTCTCAAATTGCATCGTACAAATCCAAGAGAAAACAAAATCCCACATAACAGGAGAAATAACTGTGCAACACAAGCTGTGTAATTTGGTATTCTGTATGTGCATGAAAATGCAGCTTTACTTAAAAGTTACAAGTTTGACAGTAGGTTTTAGGGCAAGCAAAAGCTATCAGGAGAGGCGGCAGAGCTGAAATGGAGAGAATATTAGGAAAAGGTGCAACAACTTGTTTATTTTAAATCAGGATCACAAGTGGGGTTGATGTATCCTAGCACTAATTAGATGAGAGGCAGGGTACACCCTGGATAGCTGTCAGTCATCGACAGGAACTTATAGACATATTTGGTACAAACAACAATAAACACTCACATTTACTCCTACAGACAATTTAGTGTAATCAATAACTTAAAATGAATTATTTGAACAGTGGGAGGAAGCTGGAGTACCCACAGAAAATCCATGCATACATGGGAAGAACACACAAACTCCACGCAGAGAAAACCACAAACCCTCTTGTTGTGAGGAACTACCATTCCACAGTGCAATCTTTCTTTCTAAAGATATTGACCAATTTTCTTTGAAAATTGGCTGTGTATTTGAATAATTTTTAATGTAATCTTTCGGGTAATGGGGAAAAAAAAATTTCCATCTAAATGTTTCGAATCAATTTCAACCTGTAGTTTTAAGACTATTTGGTCATGTCCAATATGTTGAAAAAAAAAAGGAATGTGTTGCATTTGCAGAAAAGCACTGTAGACCAATCAATTTGACAGGCATAAACTAGGATTTTGCACCAAAAAGGTAAGAGCTATGGCCGAAAAAACTATTGTCTTATATCACAGCATAGCTTGCAGGATGTCTTTGAAAATTTTGAGGAAAATAGCAGTACCAGTGTTAAGAAAAAACATCACGCAGCGATCAGAACATGAAAATGATAATTTGTTTATCCATCTAATTAACTCGATGGAAAGCTGATTGTCCCTTCTTCATTCATCATCTCAACATTCAACATTACATAGAGAAAACAACATTATCAGAAGAGTTTTAGAGTGTCCTTAAACTGGAGAATTATTATTGAGCACCGATTAACAATTGCAAGAAAGTCTCATTGTGTTTCCCTCCTCTGCCACCTGTTGTCTATTGTGCAATTAGTCTGGGTTTTGTTTGTTAGGCACTGAGTCTTTGTCTTGCTTCCATGTCCCTATTGAGCTACTCTGAATTGTTCTTGGACTTTAATGCTCTTGTTCTTAGACTTTAATGCTCTATGTAGCTGTAGCTCAGTGGTCACCACTCTAGCCTGCCAAGCCGACGACCTGGGGTCAATCCCCAAGTCTGCCGTAACAGAAAGACTCAGTCATGACCGACCCAGCAGGGAGTTCTCCACCTGGTCAATTGTCGGACTTTCAAAAGTTAATGGCTACCCACACATGGCCATGTGTTAACCAACAAGTGTTGGGGGGATGCAGTTCCTCCAACCCAGCCTGCCACTCCTGCCACTGTTCCGAGTTTTCTGTGGTCCTTGCTATTCCTCTGCTCGAGGCTGTTTCTTACTTGCTCCACTTAGAATTCATCCCACTTTCCATGTGTCGCTTTTCTGCGCCCTGTACTGTGCTCGGTAAATGACTTCTTGTTTTCAGATTTAACATTGGCCAAATATACTCGCAGTTGAGAAATTGCACGATACAGTTTTCTAAAACTCATATGACAAATTTAGGGCTGCTCCACTGTAAAGTTTTTTTTCAACTGAATAATCCACTAACCTAAATGTTTCAGGCAGTCAGATATCTAATAGCTTGAGTTTTCTTCCCCAACATGTGTTTCCGTGTCACTGTGCTTCAATATCTAAATAATTACTTTGATAGACCAAGTGGTTATATACCAGAGGTAAAATCCTCATCAACTGTGTAATTATACCAACATTTTGATGCAAGAATTTTCAACAGCAGAGAATACATTTTTCATACTGAGTCAGCACCAAGTCTCAGCCTCTTTCCCGTTCCTCATTCACTTCCACTTTCCGTCATTCATTTTGACACCTTTTTGAGATCCCACCCACAACACTGAAACAAAACACTGTTATTGGCTTTAACAGTGTTCACATCTCCTCATACAATGTCTGCCCTCCCCCTTCTTTCATTGCTTCATCGCAGTCCTGCCCTTGGTAAATATGCAACATTGAACAAAAGATCATGTCAAGGCTGCCTTGGCATTTTCTTCATTTCACATTCTCCTTGCCAAGCACATTCTCTTTTTTGCCATTCTAATCTCAGCTGCCAACTTGCAGCCTGTCCCACTACCATCTCATGTAACGGCCAGGAAGAGTAGATTACAAAGAGAAAATGTCTACAGAGGGGAAGCAGAGGTTTTCAATTATACATGTGCCACTCTGCAGCTATCTTTGACGCTCTTTCTCCACCCACTCCAAGTGACTCAGCTGAGCTTGGCTCACTGGCTTCCTCTTCATTCTGTATCTGGCAGGGTGTGACTGCCGTCTTTTATAACACGGCCACATATAGACTAAAACATACCTACAAGCAACAGCCTACACATATGTTGGCTGGAAAAGGATTTGTATGAAAAGATTTCAAAATATGGTTTCAAACCTTGCCTGCTTTGGGAATAGCTTCTTGCTAGAGATGGAACCGTGCATGTCTGCAAGCAGATGGCTCTGTAGTAAAGCACGTTAAAATGATTCCATTGAGAAAGATAAAATTAGAGTCAGTGTGTTTTGGGGTTTTCAGTGAGTGAGATTAAGACTTAGACTTCCTTTATTGTCATTGTACAAAGCCACATGGTCACTCCACACCACATCGGAGGTGGTGTAGAGTGACCAACTGGTGTCATCAAATATGTGCACTCCTAGGAACCAGCTATACACAACTTCCAAAATTGTGTCGTTGATGAGAAGGGGTGTGTGGCTGGGTCCATGGTTATCTCTTTTGTCTTATCAACGGTTGTTGATAAGACAGGTTGTTTGCCTGATACCTGTCCACCAGATGTTGCACCTCTTCCCTGTAGGCCACCTCATTGTTACCCTGAATGAGGCCCACAACTGTAGAGTCATCAGTATATTTCAGGATGTGGTTGTTATTGCACCTGGAACGGCAGTCGTGGGTAATCAGGGTAAGCAGCACGGGGCTTATCTTATACCTCTGAAAGGTCAATAACACTGAGTCTGCTTACAAGAAAGCCTAGAGCCAGATCCAGTTCCTGTGGAGAGTCTGGTCCTTCAACATTGTAACATCATGTTGAATATTCTCTAACAGTCAGTGATAGCCAGTGCTGTTTTCTTAGATGTGGTGCACTGGGGCAGCAGGATTAAGGCAGCAAGATCAACATGCTCATCAGGAAGGTTGGCTCAGTCTTCGGGGTCCAACTGGACTTTTTGTTGGTGGTGTCACTCACTATCTTCACGAAATTATATCCTCACACAGATGTGCCTTCAGCAACAAATTTTTTCCCCCTCTGCGTAAGACAGAACACCAGAGGAAGTCCTTCCTGTCTGTGGCCATCAGACTGTTTAACTCATACCTCAGGTCAAGAGAGGGTTGAAAACTTACATCCTTAGGCCTAAATGTAAATGTATCTAACATCCCAAGATCCAATGTCAACTTAACCAAAATCACTCGTGAATGCGTGGGGATTTTCTTGAGGCAGCTAAAAATTGCACTGTGCACAGGGTTATAGATGTTACAAACCTACAGTTAACACATACTCGCTAATGTTGTCATTTTTTTTAAATCATGTTGTATTTAGTTAAAAAATATTTTTTCATGTAAGCTTAACGGCATTATTACTGTACCCCTTTAGTATTGCAAATTGTTGCAATGTTGATTAATAAAGTTTCTTGAATCTTGAATCTTTTTGGTTTTTAAGTAAACAGGACCCTGTTTGTGTGTCCAATCAAGAAAAGAAGGCCACTGATTCACAATTCATATCCTTTACTTTAGCACAAACAGTAACAGGTTTCCAATAGATGTGCTTTTGACCTGAGGAGTGATAAGAGGGAACATGTTTTCTCCACATTGAAAAAAATTTAAGATTGTTTTTTTTCAACAAAACTCATGTCAATACTGTCTCTACTTAAAAGCACATAGAGTCCATGTGGAGGATAACTAATTTGTCACCGTTCAGCTAGGAAGAAATTGAATATTTGTGTAAAGTTGAAAAGCTCTGCTACTTTTACAAGTGAAAAATCACTGTTGCTTGAACTGAACATATTTTCACATTTTAAACACTAAGAAACTACATATATTTTTAACCAGCGCACTTCTTTAAACTTAATCCACAGAACAGAGAAACTCAATGCTGCATAGGAGGTGCAGATACATTGAAGTGCATTCCTAAATCTCGTATACCAACATCATTATTGTTATTTGTTTTTAAACCCACAAACATTCAAGAATGCGAATAAACCTTAGGGAATAGGAGATGCTATAAATTGAAATAACAGTATATAAAGACAATTGGATAATCTTTTTAAGAGAGAGGCAGTAAACGCAAGTCAATAAGCAAATGGAAAGTAAGGAACTGTTTTATGTTCATGCCCTCTGGATTTCTTTTCATTTTAAATGGAAAACGTATGATTTGCGATTTGTGTCATATTTTTGCAATTCCTTACAGGCAGATCTCACAGCTTGTAGACATTTTTTAATGCCAGCTAACATTCTTTCCATTCTTCTGTACTGTCATTATTCTGTGCATGATGATAACATGAAAGTGAATTATGCCCTCATCGAAAGTTGTCACCAAAAATATTTTTTTCAGATTTAGCGGGAATAAAAGCTAGTGTCTGAAGGGGATTGAGGGGGCTGACTTTGAAGCATCTGCACACACAGCTAGCAACTAGATGACAAGTTCCTCTCCCATTCAGTACAGAAGTTTAAAAACTGGAAATATCTTAGCGATTATTTTAGTGACATAATTTGATTTGCCTTTGCTTTCTGACTGGTATTCTTTGAGGATTTTAAATTATTTGAATAATTGTACGAAAAAAATCTAAAAATTATAGCTAGAAGGATGCCCTCCAACCCATTAATCTTTCTTACTGCCTTATATAGTGATGATACTGACCTCTCTGCAAACTAAATGAAATTGTGTGCAGGCACAAATGAAACCTACAACGGAACTACATGACTTTGCAGGGAGCCTCAAATTATTTTTTTTAAATCCCAATATGTGTCCATTTTGAAATATGTTTTCAAAATATACAATATTATGTCTCCACTTATCACGTATGGGTTTTTGTCTCGGGTTAGTTTGTTTTTGGTTTTACTACAGTCAAATCAGCTAATCCAAAAAACAGTTTAGCTATGCAGAACTTTCTTCTTAAAGGATTTAACCAATCCTTTCATTATGTATACCGCTTGTTCCTAGTATGGTCTCGGTAGAGCTAGAGCCTACCCCAGCTGACATTAGCATGACAGACCATGGACAGATAGCCAGCCCATCAAAGGGCCCAACAGACACAAACAACCACATACACTCACATTCACCCCTAGGATAAATTTAGAGTGTTCGATTAACCTGACACAACTGTTTCTGGATGGTGGGAGGAAGCCGGAACAATGGAGGGAACCCACACAGACATATGGAGAACGTGCAAAATCACACAGAAACATCCCATGAGACTCGAGCTAGGTTCCTACTTGCTCTTGATCAAGTTGCATCAGTTTGAAATGTACCTTTACAGTATTTTAAAGGAAAATTAAGGTATTAGAAGCTAACATAGTTGAAGATGTTGCCGTCAACAAAGTTTTCTCATTCTTTGTTCTTTTCTTTGGCTTTTCATCTATCTGTCTCATCCATGCTTTTCATATGAAATACTGCACAGATTTGACAGGGAGATTTATTATAATTTAATATCAGGTCTTTGCCGAATGATAAACACTTTGGCAAGATGGAAATAAAGGGTGAAGGAGCATCTTTGTATCTCATCATTGTCGTTATTGCTATCTTTACAGCATATTGCACAAACAAGATTCCATCTGTCATTGAGTAATGGCTTGCAGCATCTTGAGCTCTGTCAGTGCACTTGTATTTGATCCAAGACTGCTGTTAGTGTACATCTTGCATCTCACGGATGAGCAAATGTTGATGTGGTGAGCACAAAAGTGTCCAAATCTGTGAAGCATTATTTGCTGCTGAGATTTACTTTGCTACTGCTTCATTCAGGGCTTTCACAATAAAATGAAAATGATGAATGCCGTAGTGTGGGGGGATTGGTCTATTGTGGTTAATACTGAATTTATTCACATAAATACGTATGGGTGTTGGCTTGTGTTTCTATCAGATCCATATCCTCTGTCTTTCCTGCAGCTTAATGACCCGATATCTCTTAAAGCCAGAGCCAGCTTGTTCAGTGAGTTGAATTTATAGAGCTGTTCTGCTGTGCCTTGTTCCTCCAGCCAAATGACAAGAACACACACACAATTGGCTTCCTTCCACAGACAGAATAGTTTAGTGTCTACAGCACCGATAATGGTTTTTACCTCAATTCATTAATAGAGCTATTATGTTCCTGTACTATTTCCAAATGATCTCAATAGATATAATATGGAAGGGCCAATCCACAAAAAAATACTTACGCTGTTGTCACTGCAGGTTAATGCTAGGATTGTCTGCCCTGTTAATTCACCTACCCTTTCATCATAATCTACGCACAATCTGATATAAATCATAAACATTGAATTAGTTTGGCAAAAAGGGAAAGAGGAAAGACAATGCAGGGGATATGAACGGAAGGGAGAAAAAAATTTGCGGTAGCAGGAGTAAAAAGATCTCCTGTTTGGGCTCCAGAGGGAAAAATATTGGCCAATGTTGAGTACCATTTGTCCTAGTCAGGATCTTAAATAGAATCTAAATAAATTATTCATAGGAACTATGACCCGCAATAAATGCTGGCTGAGACAGTGCAGCCTTGGCTAGGGAGATACAGAAGAGTGAGGTTAAAAACATCTTTAAAGGGCCGAGTTTAAAAGTCTAGACAAAGCAGATTAATACCCAATTATAGTTCAGACCCTGAAGTGGCATTTAAAGGCCCTTTCACTTCTTTGATGTGCCATTTTCATCGCGTGATTGTCTATGAAAACACAAGGTATCTGTTAACTCATTCAAGCCATGGTAACATCAAATTAGCTCTGCATGAATAATGCTGCTTGAGGCTAACACTAACACAGAATGGCCTTAAATTGTTGTGTTTCAGTCAGAGCAAATGCAGTTTTCCATTTATTTTCCAAGATTTTGCATGTTGTTGTGCGTTTGGGTGTGCGTGTAAAAAATATTGTTTTTTTCCTCTTTTTTAGATAAAACATCCATCCATTTTCTGAACCAGTTATTCTCAAATGGGGTCGCAGGGGGACTTGAGCTTATCCCTGTATTCAAGCAGGGTACACCCTGGATGGTCACCCTGGATGGTCAGCCAGTCAATCACAGGGCTAGAGACACACAAAGATGACCATTCACGCTCACTCCTAAGGGCAATTTGGAATCTCCAATCAACCTAACATGCAGGATCGGCGGAAGCTAGAGTACCTCGAGAGAATCCACACAGACACAGGGAGAACACGCGAAGTCCACACAAAAAGTCCCCTGCTGTGAGGCGATGGTGCTGACCATCACATCACTGTGCCACCGGTAAATACAACATTATATTTAAAGATGCATTGATAACAATAACAATTATATTTAAAAAATCTGAATTTGGAGGAAGGCTTTTGGCCATTTTAGCTGTTAATTAGCATAAACCTTACCCAGCAGACCAAAAGTAGCCAGCCCAATTGCTACTATTCTGTCACGTGGGCTCAAGCATACCATATCCGAAGATTTCTCTGAAGCCTTGCGTCACGTTGCGAGCATATTCGGAAATCAACATGCAGAAAATCGTTTGTAAGGAGATCACTTGGAACGCTGTCGTTACTTGAATTGAATTGAATTGAAAGCCTTTATTGTCATTGTACACAGTACAATGAGATTTGGAAAATCATACTGTGCTATAATATAACATTAGAATATTTCAAAATAAATTTTGAAAGGGGACCACCTACTGCCGTTTGCTCCCCCATCTTTTTGGGCCCACAGAAGGGGCCTGGCAAGTCGGCCAATTGATATTTAGGCTGTTATTAGTGATGGCTCGCGCCTATAAGAGGGCCTGAGAGAGAGACACAGTGATGGAGAGACCTGGCTGAGCTCTGGGGCCCGCTGACCGAATGCAATTGGTTTGAGCAGGTCGGGGGTCATGTGAGGGCGAGCGCAGCTAGAGTGAGGGGCAGATTGTAGGATTTTCTGAATTTCACTAAAATGTCAACAGCGATTGCGGGCAAATGGTGCGAGATCTGGCCTCATGGCTCCAATATGGCGGAGGCCCGTCTTTCATGACCCGTGCAATGTTCAAACGATGTCTCTCGGACGTCGTGGGGCCGTTTCCCATTCATTTCCTTTGGGGCGGCGTTTTCGCCGCTTTTTCGCCGTTTATTCGAAAACGCCCGGACTAATGAGAAAGTTTTTAACAAGCATGCTGTGGAAGGGGCGTGGCGCTCAGCCGCAGGAGGGGAGGTGTGGAGAAGGCTCAGGGGAACAGGGCCAGGGGAGGTGATTGAGCACACCTGGAACCAGTTGGCTAATCACTCTCCCCTCTCTAAAAAGAGTAGCGTGCTGGACCTGGGAGGAGAGAGCTGGAGCAGGACACAAGCCACCAGCTCGGGAACACACCTGGCAAACAGCCTGGAATCGAAAAAGCCCACACTGGGCATGTGCATGAGTGTGTGGGTGAGTGTGTGTGCGTGTGTGAGCGAGTGTGTGTGCGTGTGGCACACACGCTCTAAAATAAACTGTCTAAATGAATCCTGGTCTCTGAAGACCCACGGTGGCACGACTGCCACACATGCATTCCCAGGTTGGTCCGGATGCGTGTGCCGATTTTGGGCCCAATCTGTCGAACCGTGCGGGAGGAAAAGCAGAAGAATAATAAGTGAATGAGAAGAATAAGTATTTTGGATGGTAATGGGGGGGGCTGCTGCTGGCAGTGGCCCCCCTAATTATTAAAAACGTTTTCAGTTCCTTACGCTTGGCGGTGCAACCACGTCATGCCTCGAATGATTCAATAAAAATTATGATGGCGGGATGATGCATTTCTAATGAAAACTTTTTTTGTTGTTGTTGATTCCCTGTTTATTTTGCATGTATATGATATAAAAACTTAATTTGCTTACCCCTCCTACCCCACGGAGTTAAGCGCACAACAGGCTAACAACTTCTGTTTTTCTCACGCCCGGACAATAAAGCGTGCTCGCTGGGCGCACGGTCGAACGGTCATTTCATACCCTGATGTAAATGCATGCTTGATCTCTGAAAACTCTGAATACTGCATATGGTGCCAAATTGACTCAAAGTTTGAACTCAGCAGTAAGTGAAAGACTACGATTAAAAAAAAAAAGAACCTTACTTATGGATAAGTACTGGTTTTAGTAAACAAGATGCAATTACGATCATTCGGTGTCCAGGTTTTCTTTCGCCATCTCTATTATTCTTTCCTTTTCCATGGATGTATATGAGTCTTGGTTTGTAAAAGTAATGTGACTGCCAGCAATCAGTCTGTTGTTAGTGTCAAGTACCCATTTTGATGTTTCACTGATTTCTAAACATCCTCTCCTGTTTATCTGTGTGGGGGTAGATATTGCTTTAGAATGTGCAATATTGTATAACACTGCCCTTATTTTTTTTTCCTGTTGCATTTCTTATGATGAATAGTTACACTTTCATTCTATGAACAATACACATCAAGTGTCTGTTTACTAACTTTCTCACTTACACCACATCCTTTTGGCTTATTTTCTTTTTTTCAGTATTCTTATGAAGGCTGCATAATCTACCATGATACACTTTCCCAAAGATTCCTGTAGAATATAAACTAGAAAAATTATTACAAATATTCTAATAATAATAAGATCAAGCTAGGGAAGATGAAGCGATACGGGTGTAAACCATAACATTACCACCACCGCACAGACACAGTTTCTCATCTCTTTCAAATGCTTACAATGTTAGGACAGATTAAATGTACTAACTTTATTAGTTTGAAATTTTTTTTTTTGATAATTTATTTTACATTGTGCTGTTTACATTTTTCACATCTCGTGGCATTAGGATGCCTGAACGGTGTCACCCATTCTCGATAATGTGTACAGATTATTGATGACTGATGACAGCTTGGAGTTTGGAATATGTCGGCTAGACTTTTGTCAAAATGTCCCTTGAATATCCACCCTGGCACAGAAGCACATGCCTGAAGCCCCAATTACCACACAGAGGCAGGTCTAGTGATAATTGACTGAAGGAATACCAGGCACTTTCTGATGAACACGGAAACGAGCCACTGTGCATCTCCAAATGGGTTTTGCAAACTAATAGTGGTGTGGGGAAAAACGAGCTCATACAAGATAGGGGGGGTAATGTAGCTTCCTGCTCAGCTCATTTTGTCCAAGTGAAAGAGATAATCTAGACCCCCAAAGGCCTCAGAGATTGAAAGCTTTGCAGCAGAAATGCCAAATAACTAAGAGAAATTAGACGTGAACCTGGGCCAAGGTTTTCTCATTCAGCCCCCAGTCGCCCTATCTCAATTTTTTACATCAGAAGCAAAGACTATGCAGTGTCGAAAAATTTAACAGTTTTATTTGATTTCATGCTGCCTTATACCACTCACCTTATCTTTAATCATTCCTGTCTTCGGAATTTTCATAATTTCCCAACAGTATAGACAGACCTGACAACTGGACCACCTCCTATGTCCAGATGGACTGGCAGCTCATCTTCTCTTTTTGTCCATCTAAATCTGCAATATCCACTTCTGAACCAGAATTTGATGACAGGAGTCCACACAGAAATCCTGATAATGCATTGTCAGGAGATGATAGACCATGTTAGAAACTGCACTGAAAAGATATGGTACACATGCAAAGTGTTAACCAGGGTTTAATTTAGCAAAGAAATTGACACTGCACTTCCTCTGTGCACTGTCAATGTGTATGGAGTAAGGCTCTCCATGTTAAGCATATTAGTATTTGATCGAAAAGGCTGGAAATCTTGAGTCCCTTTGGAAGGGTACCTTGATTTTACATTAAGCATGTTTTTAGCAATAATTATCAGACTAAGGATTATTGTGGTCATTCATAAATCAAAAGAAGACCCAAATATAGAAGAATCATGGCAAAGAGTGTGCTAATGTATACGAAAGATGAATTTCAGTGAATATGTGAGCATATATTCACGTATTACATCCTTGCTGTATTTTCTGTTGAGACAATTCTTTGTAAACCAATGCTGAGATTAAAAAGAAACAACAGGCGGGATTAAAATGTGAATATATATATATATATATATATATATATATATATATATGTATTTATTTATTTATTTATTTATTTATTTATTTATTTATTTATTTATTTATTTATTTATTTATTTATTTATTTATTTTACCTCATCCTGTTCAGCATTATGGCAGCGGAACTGAAATCTGAGTACCGTGCTATGCTCAACAAATTTGCTTTTCTAAGCAGGCTTTGTTGGTGAAAAGCCCCCCTTGATTACCCAAAACTGCTTTATTTATTCATTTTGTTACCCAACTTACATGTGTCCAATAATGCCGAACCTGCCAAAGGGACAGGGAAGAAAAAAGACCAGTTGAAAGGAGAAAGATCCTTTAGACAGAACAAGAAAGAGAAAAAAAAAAAAAGAAAGAGAACAAAACCATACAACCAGCTGCAATGTTTGTAAAAAAGAAACTGTTCCTTGTGGGCACTCCAGGTGGAGAACCTATAGGGGGACCTGCAAAGGGACACAGGGAATACAAAAGAACAACAAAAGCCAGCGGTGAGCTTCTCAGAACCGTGCTGCAACTTTACAGTATCTGTAAAGGGTGTGTCTGGGTAACTCACTGTGTGTTTGCATGTGTTGAAGAATGAAAACCTGAAAACCTGGAGCCCAGGTTTCCCAGATTGTGCTCAGTTATGGTGCAGAGGGGCCACCAGTCAAAGCCCCCCCCGCCCCCTTTTTGGGCTGTGGAACGAATTATACGAATTACAGCGTATTCTTATGGGAATATTTGAACCAACATAGCCCGATCCTTTAGTTAGAAACCTGATTATAAACCAGAGTAGATCAAGAGTACAAATATGACATTGTCACGTCTGCGGGAATTTCTGGTGTTTTGTGCTGTCTCCATGGTTGTCTTGTCATTTCCTGTTTTATTTTGAAAGATACATATCAGCGCTGGGCTCTCACAGACAAAGCTCCCTGAGGTTCTAAGTCGGCAAGAGCCCCAAAATCCGGGTGTGATGGATATTTATCTTCTGGGCTGGGACTGGCCCTGAAGAAAGAGGACTGGACACAACCAATTGTTATTGGCCAGTTAACTCTGACATGAAGAGGCAAGCTCCTAATTCATGCAGATGACACTGGAATGTGATAACAAAGTGTGTGTGTTTGTGTTGACCTTAAAGACATGTATCTACAGCAACAGAGAGAGAAAGAGAATCTGTGGGCACAGCCAGAGAGTTTAACAAAAAACTATAGTTCTAAAAGGTTTTAGCCTGATTCTTTAGTTGGAAACCTGAGAATAAACCAGAGTAGATCAAAAGACTAAAAATTACATTTATTAGGTCACTGGCAAAGTATAATGCAACAGATAGAGAAAGAGAGAGAAAAAGGGAGAATCTGTGGTTACAGCCAGAGAATTTAATACAAAAGTATAGTTCTAAAAGGAAAAAGACACTCAGTAATTTACATACTGTAGATCAAGTTATATCATACAATGCTAGAGAGTTATTACAGCCAAATTCTAACAAAGGATTAGGACAATCAGTAATTTACATGGATTATGTTATAGCATACAATGCTAAAATGAGTAACTGTAGCCTAATTCTAACAATACGAATATTTTAACATTCGAAGTAGGTCCCGGAACGAATTAGATTTGTATGTAGAGGTTCTACTGTATTGAAATATGATCTAATGAAGTGATTAATCTTGTTTTGCATTTTATTATTAGTTTTTCAAGTTGGACGCAGCACGGTGTTGTGGTGGTTATCACCATCACCTCACAGCAATAGGGTTCCGGATTCGAGTCCCCGAGGGAACCGGGAACTTTCTGGGTGGAGTTTGCATGTTCTCCCTGAGTCTGCGTGGGTTTCTCCAGGTACGCTGGCTTCCTCCCACCGTCCAAAAACCTTCATGTTAGGTTGTATGGCCATTCCAAGTTGCCCATAGGAGTGAGTGTGCATGGTTGTTTGTGTTTGTGTGAGCCTGCGATGGACTGGCAGACAATCCAGGGTGTACTCTGCCTCTCATCCCATTGAATATTGGGATAGGTACCAGTCCCCCGGTTAATAAGCGGATCAGAAAATGGATGGATGGCCATCTACCCATCTACTATGGATGTTGCTCTATTATCCACCGTAGATTTAGTATGTTATTAGTTTATGCACTAGTCTGACAGTCCCTCTATGAAACAGTTAAGCTGAGTGCACCCTGGCCAGGCCGCCAGTCTATCACAGGGCCACACAGTGACGAACGAGAGACACACAGCCACACAGACTTAGACCCATTCCTACAAGCTATTTTGAAAAACAGCAGGCATGCCTGCAAAAAAATATTTAGAATAAAAAGCGACACCATCAGGATACAAAGGAATACTGAGCTGAATAAGGTAATGGTAGGCCAATATAAGACCAAGCAGTTTTTTTTTTTTAAATCTAACCTTTATATGTGTCTTGGATGACATTAAACAGAAATGATTATGTTCTTGTGATTTTATTTTTCTCATTCCGATGTGAAGAATTTTGGAACATGATATACATTGTGATATTATTCAAACGGGAAGAGACTTTTGGTGAAAAATAGTTTAATTTGATGTGCCAGGGCTCCCGCAATCAGTTCCACAGTTGCTAATGTTTCTGTGAAAAACGAGGTCTTGTTCTAACTATACGGATGTACTAAGTGGAAAACATGAAAAATTTAGCACTGTGTCTCCTCTCTCAACTTTCAAGCTTAAACTTCATGCACGGAGGAAAGCTGGAAAAAAAAGCACAAAAAAATAAATAAATAAGAGGATGTCAGACCTTTTTTTTATCTGATTATCTGGTTGATTTGGGCGTTTGCAAGTAAAGAGGCATCACGTGGATTGCCGGAGGTTGGTACTGCAAGACTTTTTCCTCTTAGGGGATGTGATGACACATGCAGAGCTAGAACATGAGGTTTGATTTATGAAGGAAAAAATGTGCTGTCAATGTAGGCTGGGACAGGCCAGAACAAACTGCCCTCATTGCAAGTGCAATGAAGCTGAGCCTCTGGTATTTATAAATGGACGGTTCCACCATGGTGTACACATGCATACATTTATGGCTGTTATGGCACTGACCATTAAAGAAAAATAAAAGAAACAAGTCTACGATTGGCCTCTTAGACCTTGACATGAAGTACATGTCCACATTTTTTATTTTCTGGTCTCTGAGGGATATTGATGTTGTGCACTGTTTGTGAGTGTAGAAGCCATAAAAATAGACTGGCATTCAGGTACCCATTTTGATATTTCACAGATTTTCTTTTGAGTGAAAATATTCTTTCTTATACATCTGTGTGGAGGTACATATTGCTTTAGAATGTGCAATTTTGTATAATACTGCCATTCTGTTCTTTGTCTTCTTGCATTTTTTCTTGTCCTGTGTAGATGTCTATACCACCACTTTGTCTGTTTGTATTGTTTGTTTTTTTGTTTGTTTTAGATTAATAAAGACAAAAGCAAAAATCATGTGTAAAGGACCACCGAGCTCCTTTAATTTCTAGCAGAGACATTAGAGAAGCTATACTATCAGACTCAATAGGTGGGCTGAAAATACATTAAAAACGTCTCTTCTCTACTGAAATCCACATTGAGAGTTTCAATAGGTATAAGCAGACTGCTCAGACTTTTCTCAGCCATTTGTCTCCCCTGAGGATTGTGATTAATCTTACCTTTGATGTTTCTAAAACAGCAGGGTGGAGGGAAAATAGATTGAACAACGTAGCCTCTACCCGATCTTCACGGGGATGTAAAGACATAGTGAATTCTAAAGAGATAATTGAATTGAATCACTCTGGAAACTGAAATTGCATTGCGTTGATTGACACAGCATGAAAGAACAACAAACACTGTCTTACAGTTGGAGCTAGGCTGGGGAAGAGGGAGGCCAAATTCATCTCTCAGAGGATAAAGAGAGAAATCATGTGTTACAGGCAGAATTCTGACTGTGACAAATTCTATCTACTATCATGTAATGTCCATTAGGATTTTTCTAATATGTAGAATATACAAAGTGTACCGTCAAAGATATGAGGTGCAGTTGTGTACCAGGTATGATTTCTACGCAGAAGTTAGTGATGAGTAGTTATGTTTATGAGAAATACATGTTCAAACACTTAATGTAGTAGAGTCCGTCTTACTTATAGAATAATTTGTTATTCACTAAATAATTAAATGTTGTTTGAAATTCAGATTTGTGTTGCCACGTCTCTGTGACTGGATGTTTGTTAGAAAACAGTTATTTCTTCTTTAACAGGAAGACAGAATCAGAAACCACTACTAAACAGACCCCCACAGACCCAGCCACTCGGTTGCCGGATGGCTTTGTGTCATCTTAACTTGTCGGATTGTTTTGCACACAGCCTGGGACACACCATTGCTCTCTGCCATTAGTAACTTGCACCAATATGCAGCAACATTGCCCCTGTGTGGTGGAATGAAAAAAAGAACAATCAAGATTCCAGATACCAAAACCTGTTTTAGTATGATTCTTTACTCCATCCATCTATTTTCCACCGCTTATCCGGGATCGGGTTGGGGGGCAGCAGCCGAAGCGGGGAAACCCAGACTTCCCTCTCCCCTGCCACTTCATCCAGGTCCTCTGGGGGGATCCCAAGGCATTCCCAGGCCAGCCGAGACACACAGTCCCTCCAGTGTGTCCTTGGTCTTCCTCTTGGCCTCCTCCCGTTGATTCTACTATTTCAGCTAAATATATCTATGAAAGCTACAATATTTATGATGAAGATGAAACCACTCTAAATCTAGTGAGACAGTAAACATCACTGACATCATAATTTTTTTGCTTTATTAGAAATATGTATGTTTCAATCAGGTTTGATTGGCAAACTGAAAAGGATCGCTGTTGTCCACAGACCTCAAGACGTGGCCTGTAACACAAGCCAAAATTCCAAAACATCACCTCATTTGTCTAAACCTAACAGCTAAATGAAGTCACAAAGTTGTCCAATGGAATATTAGACCATTTTTTGCATTATAAATTTAATCTTTTCCATCAGTAATGCATCTCCTTATGCCTTTCAAGGAGTACTGTAAGTTGCTTCTAGGTATTAGTATAAGGTATTTCTAAGCTATAAAATGACATTATTACTTTTTCCCTCCCTTTTTCCCAAAATCCTGAGGGAAATAACTGGCTCCCGTTTGATCACTTCTCTGCTGTGCTCATTAGTTAGTTGGTACCTTTATCTATTTGCTGCTTTGCTGTCATTTAGCTTTGCCTATGCTTGAGTTTTTATTCATTTGTTTCCTGCTGATGAAATCAAAACTGTTGATAGAATAGAGCTAATGTCCATATCTTGAAGATGCAGGATCCATAAATTAATACAAGTTTAGAGATGGAGGGGTTTTGGACATGACATTGGTCTTTAGCATGATCATGCTAAAGAGGTTTGCCTTTACATATTGTTTTCTGTCAATAAGACAATTAAGACAATAAGACAACTATTAGTGCAGCTCAGAATTTGTGTTACCTTTTTCTGCCCTTACTTGCTCCAGATCACCATTCATCACATGCATAACTGTCTATATGGCCTATTCCTAGTTGGGTCATGGGAGGATAAGAAAATGGAAGATGGCTGGGGTACACCCTGGACAGGTCATCAGTCCATCATAGCAACACACGGTTTGTAGTAAAAGTAATTCAAAGTTCAGAAAAAGACACAGTACATGATTTTTTCTCAATGCTGAAATGAGTCAAAATAGGCAAAGAAAAGCAGCTGGGCATTTCAGTCTGGTAGTTTTCTCTGGATTAAACTGTTGGTGTAATTACAATAATCTAATCATGTTTGATAGACTGTGATAAACTCTGATAAACGCTCCTTGAGTCTCACCTTTAAACCTCCACATAAAGCTTCATCCCAGCTATATCATATCAGTGTCACCATGAGATACCCTGCTGTGGTACCGCAGTTATAAAACCATATCACAGAAGCACATGAAAGGCCTCCAGAGATCAAACTGCACTCATCATAAGTCTTTGTCAAAAATTTACAGATAAGGAGTGAAAAGATTAGAGACACTGGATGACACTTCTGTCAAATTTGTATTTGTAAATGGACAAACTGCAGGTTGCTTCTAAGACTGCAACCTTAAGGGAAAAAACATACCACAGCCTTTCTTTATATGGCGCCAAGAGGCTCAGAGATTTAATTGAAAAAACTGTGTCATGAATACTTTATCAACATATCCGCACACCCCTGCTGATAGAATAGACCCAGCTTCTTATCTCAAAATGATTATGAAAGAGGGTTTGATGTCGGAACTCTCAGGGAACACTTATGGGGACAAAAAAAGTAAAGTTTGTTACTTGAGTTTGATTACAACTGGCTGAGCAAAATTTCATCCACTTCTTGAAAAACGTTATCAGAAATCATTTTTAAAAAATCCCCTCACTGCAAGGGCTGAAAATGAACTAGACATGAAAGCTAATGCATCTATCAGTACTTCTCTTAGTCTTCTTTCCATTCTAGCCCATTAGAGGGAATCATTGCTGGAGTCGGTTTGGTGGGAATAAATGGGTAGTGAAAAAAGTACAGTAGAATATTACAGGATATCAGCTTAATGTATGGACAGAGAGAGCTGTGCATAAGCTTAGAATAACTGATGTAATGCTTGTTATCACAGGCACACAGTCAAAGTACTGGCAGTTAAATCGATTGTTTCAGTGTGTACAATAAAACACTGCAACCTGAACTTCATACCACTTACTAACACATACACACACTCTTTCTGTTGTGGAGAAATTATCAAGCGAAGTGGACCCTGTCCTTTGGTTTATTCACAAACACATGGATGCACACACACTTAAATGGACTTACACACACAAACGAGTGTATATAAAGGGTTGGGCCCTTTAACTTTCTCTCATCATTTGAAAAACAGACCTCAAGGCAAACTGTTATCTTCACTCACAAACCTCACCCCAAAAAAGAGAGAAACATGCCAGCAGATTACAATGGACACTGGGAGATGGTGAGCAATGAGCACTTTGAGGATGTCATGAAGGCCCTCGGTAAGTTAAACTCATATATAACATACAGTATTTCAGAAAAGAAACTAATGTGGCTTTTCAGTGTTCTTAGCCTTCAGCACCTGATGGCTCCATCCAAAGACACTTCTAAACCGAGAAGATGACCTTCTATCAAATCTGGCATGAAAGATATTGTGAGAGAGCATTAGAGTTAGATGCAAAGCTTGACAGAGGATGAGAATAACACAGGAGAGCTGTAGAACTGCTTCATTTCTTCATTGAGCTGCTGTCAAGACAAATTAACCTCTACCCAGCAAGGTTTTTGCTGTCCTATACGGCGCCGACTAAATATTGATTCATCCCTATTTTATTTTTATTCTACTGACTTGCAGAACTCAATGACGAATTCCCACTTCGTGTCAGGTTATGGACTGGCTCTTCACTCTCAGGCAGACATAAAAAAAATCTCTCCTCATTTCTTGGCTGGTCAATATTCAGGCCCAGAAATGCTTTGATTATTCAAAACTGTATCTGCAAGTCATAAAGCAAACCCTGCTCCCTTAAATTAACTCCCACCAAATCCAGCAAAGCCTTTGTGCCTCCACCTCATTCCCATCGAGCGGGTAGTAAAATGACATCCTTATGGAAAGAGGTGACAGATAACTTTCAGATGGGTAAATATGGAGGCCTCATCTCTAAAAGTAAGGGAAAAAATCAAATGTTGATATTTTGACAAAAATAATATGATTACAGACAAGGCACTTGGTTCATTATGGCAAGGTCTCATACAGAGACGTGGTATAAAAATTCATATGGGCCCATTCTGACTTGAAGCAAGGTCATTTCTTACAAGTAAATAAGACTGTCAAATAGAGCAGCAGGAGAAGATAATAAGCATTGCATGCGTGGTTCTGGGGATCAGTGCTTTGGCTATGTCTTTCGTGCACTTATTCCAAATTAGGATCTCAATTCAAAATAAACCTGAGTTTGTTCATATTTGCAGACATTGACTTTGCGACCAGAAAGATTGCTTCGCACCTCCATCAGACAAAAGTGATCGTTCAGAATGGAGACAAGTTTGAAACCAAGACCCTTAGCACCTTCAGAAACTATGAGGTGAACTTCACTGTGGGGGAGGAGTTCGAGGAGCACACGAAGGCCCTGGATAACCGAAAAGTCAAGGTTGCCGTGGTTTCTTTATTAATTAAGTGGATTTTCTCTCAGATATCAGTTGGATGAACATAATTAAAATTAAAACTGATGTATTGTTTCTGTGATGAATCAACAGACTCTGGTCACCTGGGATGGGGACAAGCTGGTGTGCATTCAAAAAGGGGAGAAAGAAAATCGTGGTTGGAAACAGTGGATTGAGGGGGACTTGCTACACCTGGTGAGACACTAGGGGCTAAAGTATTTGACACATGCCATGTGAAGAGTTTTACCTGTGTTTTCAACATTGTTAATTCAGTCACACAAGTTTGTTTCATTAACAAGATAAATGTTATGAATGTGTGATTCAACTTACTTGTTTGGGTCATTCTCTTTTACATCATGTTGACTTGTCTTGTATCTGTGTGCAACTGCGATACTAATACCAGAAAACTCAGAAAGATAAAAGCTGTGTGTGGTTGTGCAACTGGTTTTCAGATTTGTTGCATCACTTTGTCAAAGTCTGAAGGTCTGTTCCTTTTCTTTCAGGAAATCACAGCTCTTGATAAAGTTTGCCATCAGGTATTTAAGAAGAAGCAGTAGAATGGAAGATAATGTTGTCTGTACCAAATGTAATGTTGCTGTCTGTTTGAATTTAGAGAGCTTTAATAAAGTGATCTAATACAATTTTTCATTTCAAGGTTTTATAGATTTTTTGAAAAAGGCACCACAATAAAAAAAGCGTCAATTTCTTTTCCAAATGATTTCCCACCCTTTCCCTACATTTCCCTTACCATGTGCCTATGTGCTACACTTGTTAGCTAAAACCTTATACATATTTACAACAGGATAATCTGGTAAATGAAAACAGAAGCTGTGAGAAGGACATTTTTTTTAAAAGGAAGGACAGTCAAGACATCCAAAGCGCACACATGCAAACGAAAGAAAAAAAAAGGAGCAAGTGGAATGTTCTCTGTGATACTAAGGCAGTTAAAATTTTCATAGGAATTAAATGAAATGCTGATTGAAAGGTTTCATAATCGTATGATTAGGAGGAACGGACATTACTCAGAGAATAACCTAAGACTCAAGATTGTTGTTGATATTTAATCAATGTTATGAAATCTGAGGTCATACCATATTCAGCATGATCAAATTAAAACAGTGTGGACCGAAGTATGAAAGATGCCTTTGTTGAGAAAGAAGGAAGAAAAAGCCAGACACATACGTGCTTTAAAATAAAAAAGATAATTTGATGTTTATATTCAATTAATTTAAAAATGTAATTAATATCAAATGTCCACGGATCGAATTGAATAAAAAAAAAACATAATATTTGAAACATTCTGAATGTTAAAAAGTCCAAAATAGTGTTCCACTTTTACTTTTTCTGCTTTAAGTTTTTGTTTTCCCGAAAAGTATTGAATGGATAAACAGGTACAACGTGTTCTCTCTGCCGGATCTGGGGCTGCACTCACAGGAAACGCTGAAGAATCCACGTAGCCAAATGAGACACGAGTCAAGTTAGACATAAATAGAAACGTAAGAAAGGGAAGTGCTCCATCTCATTTGACAAAACTAAAGCATTTCAAAGCCCAGTTTTAAACTACCCCACAGGATAACTTCAACATTGGAGTCGTTTTAAAGCGAGAAATTATCTTCTAAGATTATTAGGGAATCATTTACAAGTTAAATGCAATGGAGTTAACATTTGTTTTTTTTTTTGTTTTTTTTTTGTTTTCTTGTTTTTTTTGCCATACTTCAATGTGTTGGCTTTTCTATTTGTCTAGTTGGTAGTCATTTGATCAAAATATTAAAAGGAAGGTTTTTTCTAAAATCACATATTGATCTTGGACTAACAATTACATTTGCTGAACGGAAATGGTAGATAAAAGACACCTTCTCCCTAATGTACATGAGTTGGATGCTGCTCGTGATATCTAATTTCTTGTAAAGTATTGAGTGTTTTTATTTCTTACTTCTTCATTTTTTTGGTCAGAATTTTTTCCAACTTATTCATTAAAACTTAAAAAATCTATTTTGTACGCGGACGCTGAAGTTTTGGCGCATATGCTGCTCCTGAGGTTTATTATGAAAATACCAAAAAGGAAGTTACTTTTTAAAATCATTTTTACTTTGACATGTTGTTCAACTTTTTTCGTCTGTGCTCCGCAGTAGAACTTCAACCAGGGTAGTTTGATTTTTTTCTACAGGGAAAGCTATTCAGACACACACTTACGTGGGAAAAATGGTAGGTGTAACAAAAAAAAATAGTTTGTATTTTTATAGCCTGAAACTATTGTGTGTTATTGTAATGGAAGTGCATTTATTCAATACAATCCTTAAACTCATGCCGTTGGCAACTGTTTACAAAATGTACTTTTACATGCAGGAACAACTATAAATATAATACGAAATTTAGTTTATATTGAAGATATTCATCATATGAGGAGTGGGGGAAAGATAAGCCTAGTTTTCACCGTCGTGAAAAAAATGATCAGGCATGCATACAAAATGTGCTATTGGATGTGCCCACAGACACACCCCTTTCCTAACTTACTGTATAACCAAGCCTGAAATTACATAGATGCGCAATGAACAGGAAATGTGTGACATGTCTAGTTTATCCGTGCTTGCCTGCTCCCTGATTAACCCTCATTAACAGCCTCTGAGGTTGGACATCAAGAGGAGGCTGACAGCTCGATCAGATCGCGTGAAGAGCGTGGATCTGCATCCCACTGAGCCGTGGATGGTGGTCAGTCTCTACAGCGGCACTGTTGTTGTCTGGAACCACGAGACTCAGGTCACTATGACAAAGATGCTCATCCACCTCATCACTTATTGACACTTCAAAAATCATCATATTCCGGTTGTTACTTTACTGTTGTCTGTGGTCATTGCTGATAATTATTGCCTGAAAATATATATATACGTTTTTGTCTTTGCTTGTCTGTAGATGATGGTGAAAACATTTGAGCTGTGTGACCTGCCTGTAAGAGTGGCGAAGTTTGTAGCCAGGAAACACTGGATCGTCACTGGAGCAGTAAGGATTTTTTTTAGTGGCACCTGAAAACTGGGTTGATTTCTTTTTTTTTTTCATTTTTGCTGTAAGGACTCGTAAAATGGTTTTCTTATGACGGACCATGAAACTGCATTATTGTGGTCCTCCCCCTATATTACTGACAGATTATTTTCACATTATTTTTCAAACAAATAAACCATTGTTCAGTCAGATTGCTTGTGCTTTTAGATAATTTTATCTGTCTGCAGGATGACATGCAGATCCGTGTGTTCAACTACAACACTTTAGAGAGAGTTCACATGTTTGAAGCTCACTCTGACTACATCCGCTGTGTGGCTGTGCACCCCACACAGTCCTTCATCCTCACCAGCAGTGGTAAGCAACCTTTCCACTTGCTAATCCAAACTATAAAAGCTTAAAAACGGACATATCAAATGTTGAAAGTATGATATTTGAGCATCTTTTGATACTCATACTCGATATTTGGTGTTTTTGTTCACAGATGACATGTATATCAAACTATGGAACTGGGACAAGAAGTGGGTGTGCAGTCAGGTGTTTGAGGGACATACTCACTATGTCATGCAGATTGTCATTAACCCCAAAGACAACAACCAGTTTGCCAGTGCCTCTTTGGACAGAACTATTAAGGTTTGACTGATTAGTACATAACCATGAATAATTGCAGTGAGGCACAACTTAATATTTTTGGGCCATAAACTGTTAAATATGATGGAGATGTGTTTTACTTTAATTGAGATGAATATATGAGAACACTATGTTTTTTACGAGAATTATTGGAAATCTCATTATAGATATCAAACTGAGTAGCACCAGGAATGCCAATTCAATTAGATATACATTTGACGGAAAGTTGTTCACATTTAACAATTATTTACTTTAATTTAAATGGTCTTCTGCGCTATAGGTGTGGCAGCTGGGCTCCAAGACTCCTAATTTCACTCTTGAGGGTCATGAGAAAGGAGTGAACTGTATTGATTACTACAGTGGAGGAGACAAGCCCTACCTTATATCTGGGGCTGATGACCACCTGGTCAAGATCTGGGATTATCAGGTTAACATTCTCATGCATATGAAGAGACACAATGGATGGGATTGATTTTGTTATTATAGGATTATTTCTGTGCATACAGCATGCTATTTTACAAACGCATCTTCCAGTCATGCACACACACTGTTTACTACGTGAATTGTAAATAAAAAATTAGAATGCCTATTTGCTTAAAGACATTATGGAACATACCACAACTGTAGTAACTTTATTGTCAAATTTTCTGTTTTACCTCTAAAAAACTTCACAAACCAATTAAAAAATATGCTCCTTTAAGTTTCAGCACCATTTTTTTTTTTTCCCATTACACATGCATTTTAATTCATGACATGGCTGGAGAAAACATCAAGGCCATGAAGTTGAGGGAATTGACTAAAAACTATTTAACATGTAGAATCTGAATGCCAGAGGTCAAACCTGCTTCTTTTGAACCCTTCAGAAGCATGGCGAGTATTGCTAAAATGCTACCTAATGTCAAATATGCAATTATTATTCATATGAACAATCATTGTTAATATGTATATCCAGAGTTACAAAGTTGATGCATTCATTCATTAGTAATAAGCATGACACCATGACATTGTATATCATGTGGACTGTATTACTGTTGTTTTTATTTACCAGAACAAAACTTGTGTTCAAACCCTGGAGGGTCATGCGCAGAATGTGACATGTGTCAGCTTCCACCCTGCACTGCCAATCATCCTTACAGGCTCTGAGGACGGTGGGTAAAAAGTTGCAAAAAAAAACCACATATATTATGCAGGAATCAAGTTGCCCTAAATGAGCACCAGACCCTATTTTAGTTTGACCATTTTTTCACTTACCCAGGTACCATTCGTATATGGCACTCCAACACCTACAGACTAGAAAACACGCTCAATTATGGCATGGAGCGGGTGTGGTGTATATGTGCCCAGCATGGATCTAATAGTGTTGGTCTGGGCTATGATGAAGGCAGCATCATCATCAAAGTGCGTACTCTCTATCAGACATTCATTTCCAGGTTGAACATTCTTACATCAGTTTTCTGATAACGCAATATTAAGGACTCAGCTCTGATTTCAGAAATCTGTCAAAGATTATGGCCTCATTCTCTGTCAAACTCTTTTATTTTTAGTATTCATTTGGACTTTTAAACTAAGTCAGGGAACTAACTTTAAAACACAAAAACACCATAATCGTCTCACAAAATTAAGTGAATTAACTTTTTTATCTGTAACAGCAGCTTTGAGCAGTTATACCCTCACAGGTGCACATGTATTACAAAGTAGTCTGAATTGTGTTATCTGAAATAATCATTGTTGAAATCTTAAGGTGTTCTCAAAGACCACAAACTATTTTCATATCATCTCAGAATTCCCTGTTTTCTCCTTTTGTCTCAGCTGGGTCGGGAAGAGCCCGCCATGTCCATGGATTCCAGTGGGAAAGTTATGTGGGCTCGTCACTCCGAGGTGCAGCAGGCTAACTTGAAGGTGCTGGGAGAGACTGAGTTACAGGATGGAGAGAGGCTCCCACTTGGCGTCAAAGATATGGGCAGCTGTGAGATTTACCCACAGACTATCCAACACAGCCCCAATGGAAGGTGAACCATTAGTGACAGGTGGAATAATTTGTGACAAGAAGTAATGGGAAAACCAACCATTTAAAGTATCGGTACAGTAAGACTGAGAGTTGCAGATCATTTGATGTTAATTCCATTTACCTTTATATTTTTCAGTTTGTAAAAATTCTTAATTTTTTACATCATAAAGTCAAACATCTTTTGTGATTTGAATAATCATAATTAGAAATGCTAGGCAAAGCACATACTGTTTGTTTTACAAAAGGACGCCAGGCATGCTTACACCCAAAAATGCTGAGATTATTTTGATCTCTCAGCCCCACTGGCCCGATTAGGCACCACCTATCTACTGAAGTTTAAAATTCAAAATCGGTAGAATAAATATTAGAAGACATCCCTAAGATAAAGAAAATAAACAGTATTCTGTATGATACCAATTCATTATGTACAGTTAAAGGTTGTTTGATTTATTGCATAGTACAGCTGTACCATGTATTCAATCTAACTTTACTCCCTATAAGTGTCCTACTCAACAACATTTAATCAAGATGTGGCTACCTGCATACTTGCTAATCCTTGCATATAAAACATGTACATTTTCCTTGTTTGAGATTTTAGTGCTGTGCTTGTTTCTCTTTGAATAGGTTTGTAATGTGTGTCTCTCTGCACTGGCAGATTTGTGGTGGTTTGTGGGGATGGGGAATATATCATCTATACAGCGATGGCCTTGAGGAATAAGAGTTTTGGCTCCGCACATGAGTTTGTTTGGTCACATGACTCTTCACAGTAAGTGTTTCTGTAAAATTTAAGAAAAACATTAACATTTTGTTAATGTTTGTGACTTACTCGACATTTACATGAAAAATAAAGATTTTAGTTTTTTATTAGGTCATGAAAAGAATTCAAATTGCTTAGTAGTAGTCAGCTTTGTTACTTTTAGCTACAGCATGATCAGCTATTTCTTTTGGGATGTCAAAGTTGATTATACTCTGAGATTACATAGATTGGCATTTGCTTGATATATAACACATGACTGATGGTAATGTTGATTTAATCTTCTCTCTTAGATGTATGAGATAAGAATATATTAAGTGTGTGTGATTATTACATTTGCAGGTATGCCACCAGGGAAGGCAACACTATGGTAAAAATATTTAAGAACTTTAAACAGAAGACAACTTTTAAACCTGACTTAGGGGCTGACAGTAAGTTTCATTTGGCAATTTACAACACACAATGGGTTTTGTGTATGTCTGTTTATACAAACACATGTATGTCGGTTCACTCCTGTATGCAATTATTGGTATCCTACCACCCCTCAGGCATCTTTGGTGGATTCTTACTGGGTGTGAGGTCAAACAGCGGCTTGACCTTTTATGACTGGGAGAATGCTGATTTGATTCGTCGGATTGAGATCCAGCCTAAGCATGTAAGAAACAATCCATTGAGAGTCCTGTAATTTTTTTTTCCCCTCTGATGATACTTTGTACGATACTTTGCGTGTCTGTAGATCTTCTGGTCCGACTCTGGGGAACTGGTGTGTATTGCTACGGAGGAGTCTTTCTTTGTGCTGCGTTACCTTCCAGAACGAGTCTTAGCAATCCAAGAGTCAAAGGCAAAGATGATGGAGGACGGAGTTGAGGATGCCTTTGAGGTCTTAAACCTTTTTGTTTTTATTTTTCCTGTTCTGTCTGTCAGCAATTAATTTCTACTTGTCCTTATGATTGCATGCTGATCAGGTACTGGGGGAGGTCCAGGAGATGGTGAAGACAGGTGTATGGGTGGGCGACTGCTTCATCTACACCAGCTCTGTTAACAGACTCAACTACTATGTTGGAGGAGAGATCATCACCATTGCTCATATGGACAGGTCCCACACTGGACAACTCACAGATTTGTATGGACAAATCTATTTTTGGTTATTCAGAGTTTATCAGTACTTTCTCTCTGCCATGCTTTAGGACCATGTATTTGCTGGGCTACATTCCAAAAGATGACCGTCTCTATCTTGGAGACAAAGAGCTCAACATTGTCAGTTATTCCCTGCTACTCTCCGTACTAGAGTATCAAACAGCTGTCATGAGGAAGGATTTCAGCACAGCTGACAAGGTTTTGCCAACAATTCCGAAGGAACAGAGAACCAAGGTTGCCCACTTCCTGGAGAAACAGGTATCACTACCCTTTTGATATTTGACCCTTGTAGCTCATATTTTTGCCTCCATTTCTGTCTCAGTGGACTAATACTTCCAAATTAGGATTAAGATATGTATAGTTAAACCAAGGTTTACAAATTGAGCAGGGGGCCGTGTAGAATGTTTGGTGTTTATATTATGATATACTTTTACAACTGGAAGAGCTGTTTTCTTACTCCCTTTTTTCCCTCAGAAACTGAAATATTTTTTTGTATTGTTTATTGTGTTTTTCAGGGTTTCAGGCAGCAGGCACTTGCTGTGTCCACTGATCCTGAACATAGGTTTGAACTTGCTCTGCTGCTGGGGGAGCTCAAGACAGCTTACAATCTAGCACTGGAAGCAGAGGTCAGAGACAAGATTTTGGTTTCTGTATGCTAGCAGTTATGTAATGCTGGAATGACTCCTCACCATTTCAGTTTATTATGACAGTTTGTAAATCAGAGCAATCGCATAATATTTGATGGATGTACATAGTGAAGAGTACTGCTTGACCTAATTTTGACCCGATTAAAGCTCTGGAGTAAAGGTCTCAGGCTCTAAAAAATAGTCGGTGGGAAAAATTATTAGGACATTATGTGTGTTGCATTTCAAGGATATGCACATTTTAAAAACAAGTCTATAATGTTTCCCAGATTTAATGATTTTGTTTTTCAGCAAAAACCTTTGTGATATGCTTAAAATATGTATAGACACTCCTTTTCTCTATATTACGCTGCAAAAGTTTATGCTTTTTATCCTCTGATAATCCTCATCCCGGCCTTTTTGTCTTCTCTGCATATGGGGGCTTCAGTCAGAGCAGAGATGGAAGCAGCTGGCAGAACTCGCCACTACAAAGTGCCAGTTTAGCTTGGCTCAGGAGTGCCTGCACCAAGCACAGGATTATGGGGGATTATTGCTACTGGCAACCACCTCTGGCAATGTGGAGATGGTTGGCAAGCTGGCTGAGGGGGCAGAAAAGGAGGGGAAGACCAACATTGCCTTCCTTACCTATTTCATGCAGGGAAAGTGAGTATTTGGGACATAAATGGAAAGCGGCTCTTTCGTATGTAGTATTTAGATTTTAATTTAGTCATTACTACTTTTTCTCTCTCTTAATTTTCCCAGACTGGACAAATGTCTTGACCTGCTTATTAAAACAGATCGACTACCGGAGGCCGCATTCCTTGCAAGAACATACATGCCCAGCCATGTCTCAAGGTAATGTTTTTTACTGAAGATTGGTTTGTGCCTGTAGACCCCTGCATGTGCTGTTTCTGTTTTGTCATTTCTTATGCATTGTGGATTTAGGCAAATAAATAATAAGTTATGTTTCTGCCACGTCTGAGGGGTTTTATTTATGGAGTTTTTCGCCCTTGGCAAGTTCATATGCCTTTCTTCCTCCAGGGTGGTCAAACTGTGGAAAGAGAGTCTGTCCAAGGTTAATCAGAAGGCAGCAGATGCTCTAGCTGACCCAACCCAGTACAGCAACCTGTTCCCTGACCACCAGCAAGCCCTGCTGGCTGAGCGGTACCTGAAGGAGACTCATGTCAGGGTCAGACCTGCTGCAGAGTATCCACTCGTCATGGTCAGTGAGAGGAACTTTTACTGTGTTTTAAAAATTCAACAAATTTTGAAAATATGCCATGTAACACTATGTGCAGAAGCTTCTCAAACTGTAAGTCTGAGCTATGTTTTAGTTGATCAAATAAGTTAATGAAAGGACATTTAGCATGTTTCTCTGTTTTTTCAGCCTAACGAGGATCGACATGTTCTGGAGGATGCTGCAGGTTTTATGCCCAAAGGAGAAATAAATGATCCACAGGTGAG
>JABUIW010000037.1:406218-439628 GCA_013363375.1 Menidia beryllina
ATAATAATAATAATAATAATAATAATAATAATAATAATAATAATAATGGGGTGTTGGTTAGCACCATCGCCTCATGCAAGAGGGTTGTGGGTTCGAATCTCAGGGGAACCAGGAGCTTCTGTGTGGAGTTTGCATGTTCTTCCCGTGTATGCTTGTGTTCTCCGGGATGTCCAGCTTCCTCCCACCGTCCTAAAACCTGCATGTTATGTTGATTGAACATTACAAATTGACATTAGGAGTGAGTGTAAGTGTGCGTGATTATTTGTCCTTGTGTGTCTCAGTGTGGCCCTGCGATGGCCTGGTGGACTCTAGGGTGTACCCCGTCTCTCGCCCATTGACTACTGGGATAGGCTCCAGTCCCCTCCGCGACCCAATTAGGGAATAAACCAATGGATTATAATAATAATGATAATGATACCTCACCCAAACCGATGAAACTGTTGGGAATAAGTGGTATAGAAAATTGTTGAATAGATGGTAACAATTACCTTTTGGCCACCAGGTGACACAATGCTACAACTTATCAGGCCAAAGTGCAACATCTAGGCGAAAATGTCACCAGTACCAAAAGACACTGGAATACATATTTTACTTTTATAGGGACAGTTGTACATATTTTCCAGACACATTCAACGTGTTCTTGACTTAACTGATCACGCTTTAAACTTCTGAACCCTACTTAAAAAGAAAAACATGCATGCAGGGAGTTTCTCAAGTGATGTTTATCTCTATTCCTTTCTTATGTATTTTCAAAGTATGTCTAACTAAGGTCATTCATTGGTGTTAATATGTGACACTGACAATAAGGAACAAAACTTGATATAATTATTTTTTAATCCTTCGGTAAATCCCAGTTAAATCAGTTGTTAAATCCTATTTAATACTAATTTTAGATACAGATAAATTAATATAATTTTAATTTTAAGTTTAATTTTATTAGACAGGAAAGTTTTAGCATTGCAATTGAAAAAGTGGGATACAATAGTATCTTTTTGGTGGTTTCAACATCATTAACTGTTGGAGGGTGAAAACCAACATGAACTTGCTAGTGTGCATAAAATTCAAATTGTAAGTTTCTTCATGTGTTTTGAGCCGCATCTTATTTTCTAGAGTTTTTTTTTCTGCAGAAGACTGCCAAAATCTGAGACCATCACCATTTTTGCACTGGCATCTGACAGAGATATTTAGCATAATGCTTAAAAACAGACAATTCCAAAGACAAAAAAAATCACCAGGTTTAATCAATTCCATATAGTCACATGTATCCTAGGCTAGCAAAAAAGCTGAGGTCAGTCAACAAAGACTGAAGTTAGGACATTAAGAAAACCTGAAAATAAGTAATCCTTTTTGTTAAAGTTTTATACATCTAACTGTTTTTTTTTTCCCAGTCTTTTTTAAATTTAACACAATTTCCACTGATATTCAAAAACTGGATTTCTGTAAACAATTTATGTCAAATGAGAACAACTGTATAGGAAAAAGATTCTTGAAAAAAATGTACATTATACGATTGATGTAAAATAAAGTGGAAATATATAGTAGAACATGTCCCAAATGGAAGAGTTTACCTTTAAACACCATCAACCGTACTTTATATATGTGTATGTATTCCTTGCACTGTATTATTGTGCACTCATAAACTTTAGGTAGATTTTTTCAAAAGAAAATATGGTAACAAAAGAAAAATAAAAAAAACAATAAACCATAAAATCAATACCAGAAAACTATATTCCTGTAAATCTTCCGCTTTCATATTTACTTACTTCTTATTCAGATCATATTGAGGATTTGATTTTGGTCAAAAATAAACCTGTCTGTTGTTCTAACCCTAACTCTAACCCTAACCCTAATGACAGATCATGTGATCCTGTGGAAAACTGACTAAATGCACTGTTTTTCACTGCATAGCTTTGGCCAGCGATGGATACCTAAGCAAAGGATAAATAGGAAATCTAATAGGCCATTTTTATGTAAAGTTTCACAATATAAGGAAGAACAGAAATGTTGGAAGGACCACACAATGGCATCTCCCTTTCTGTATCTGTCTACCTCTCCTTGTCTATTCGTCACCACTTACATACACAAGGTACAGTAGCCTTAAACCTCTAACATGCTTGCACAACCCCAAAAACAGTACCCTGTCTTCCGCTACCACACAGTACTGGTGTGTATTAATTTAATTTTCTGTGCCATGCGCAAACCCTTACCCCAGGATTTTATTTCTCATCTCCCCCAGTATCCCCCCTTTCCACCATCCCCTCCCCAGGCCCAGACTCCCACTACTAATCTGCAGTAGGATTTAGATATTAAGTAGACAGATGGAGGTGTGGCTCTGATGGTAATGAGGTGAGCAGTGGCAACGAGACCGGAGGCCCAGACACCGGCGAAATGACGTGTGGATTGAGATGTAGGAGGCCCCGACACAACCAGATGTACCCAGCTGTCTTTCTGTTGACAGAAAGTAATTCTACAGCCGTAGCGCACTGAGATAGAGACAGGATCAGTATCGCTTCTGTGGAGTTTTAACGGACTGCAGCATCATTATTTAAATTCTCCACCAGACATCTGTCCAGATATCTAGCAACTTGGAGTTTTTCAATAAACCTATTCTGCAATGAGGACACCTCAACTGACACTTTTGCTGGCGCAAGTCAAACTCACTGACCTAAGTCTTCACCTATAGTGACAGTATTCATTGAGTTCAGTGGAAAAAGGTACCTTTTCAACCACTGTACTATATAGTCAACAGGTTGAGTTTAAGAGCATGTGTCAGCGTGACTGGGAGCAGTAGGAAGCAGAGAGGTGAAACCTGAGTGTAGAAGAGGGGCATAGGGGGGTGGTACTGACAAGTGTGCTGAGCAGTGGTGGAGGTGGTTGTGGCGGTAGTGGGGCACACTGGGAATGACTCGCCACATATGTTTATTTAGCTTTCTGCACGGTCAACGGAGAGCAAGTTCAGAGCGGGGTGAAACGGAAAGGTGTGTGAGTGTGCATGTGTGTGTGCGGAGAAAAAAAATATGAAGAAGATGTCTAATCTCAAAATACTGAAACAACATGGGGACGCAAGAGTGGTTGATGGAACAAATTATATACTTGTCAAGGTCTGCATTATTGACTAATGGCATGAAGAATAAATGTATGTGTTGCCTGTCTTTTAAAATTATTTGCAGTCTCAATTAAACAGCTTAACTAAAATAAAATAAATGCTTGGTATTTTTCTAGAAAACTGTTATTCAGTAATTTCATTTTAGAATGATTGTGTGCCAAACAGTGCTTATCAAAAATAAATCATAACTTTGAATGAAAGTAAAATCAGCTGTGTCTTTCTTATTCTTCAAAGACAGTTCAATTTTCTTTTTGCCTTGTGCAAAATTGTTGTGATAAAGGCAATTTGACACCAGTTAGAAACTGAACATTTAGGTATTCATGTATTTATTTCTATGGAATTAAATGTTTGTCTTTTTATTAAAGAAAAGAAAATATTCATATTAAATGTTAAATGTTAAAGTGATATCCATACACACTGACTAGTAAGAGTGTGATGCCAGAGAGAACTTGCTATAGTGTGTCTGTGTGTGTTTTTGATATGCACCTGCATATGCGCTGTTGTGGCTTTGGAAGTGGGCACTCAAGGCCAGTTCTTCTCTCCTCCACCTCCTCCTCCATGTCTTTGAAGAGAATTTAAGATGGAATGGAGGCAGACAGAAGGTCAGAGGAGAAGCAGCGATAGGAAGAGTGGGTGGAGGGGGGGGGGGCAGAGGACACAGTGACATTAACACCAAGGACCTCCACAACCTCTTTCTGAAACCAAGGAAGATATGGAGAAATACAGAGATTGGAAATATAATTATTTCACTTGATTAAGTAAGCATCTCGACAACAGAATGTAATCACAGTTTAGAGATTCTGTTTTAACAATGGGGTAAATGTAGTTGGAGGCCAACAAAGTTTTAGTTTAAACAGTATTAGTTCTCACTTAGATATCAATTTTCTGAGTCCAACACTTTAGCTAACAGCAAGCACACTGGAATGGTTTGAAATCAGTTATTTATCATTTCAAGATGGGTCCAGAAACAATTATCAGACTTGTATGGCTATTCAAAATAAGGAAGACTAAAATAAAATAAAGTCAGATGGAGAGGTTTTTGCGTGTGTCCGTGTGTGTGAGGGTGTGACGTTCAGGAGGTGGGTTGAGAGAGGTCAGAGCCAGAGTAGGTAGGAGGCATGAACACTGATGGCAGCCGAGTTCACCTCCACCTTCACTGACCTTCATACATCTGTTTATATTCACTGATTCCACCTTCCCAGAAGCAATCTCCGAGCATATACACACTCACTCTTACACACATACACACACACCACATACATGAGTAGAAATCGCATTGGTAAGCTGTTCCATTAAGAAGCTTTCGTCATTCTACTAAGCAGAATTTACCTATATGACTTGACACACATGTAAATGTAAAAATGCACAGGTGACATGTCAGGAAGCCAGAATTGCATCAATTTGCCAATTTATTCAATGTGTGTTGTGTTTTATTTTATTTGTACCTATTTTCATTTAGCATCCTGTTATATCTTTTAATTGTTGTCTGTGTCCAGTCCTTCTAAGATTACTTGAAATTACCTGAGGTCAGAACCATACGAGGCTGTGTAAAATGATAACATAACACAACAAACAGCTCCACATTCTATGTGTCCACAACAATAATGTGAAGACTAAGCATTCATCTATTATATTAATCAGAAATCAGCTCTGGGGCTAATCATTGTCTAATCTGAGGTCCATTTTCTCCTTTTTGTAATTTGACCGTGTCTTATGTTATCAAGAAAGTTAGGCCATAGTTTTTCTGTTTGTGAACCAAGAATCTCAAACAAAACAGTGCCCAACTTATTAACCCAACAAATATAATTTTCATTATCATGTGTTTTTATTTGCAGAGAAATACATTTTTTGACATGATTATATATTTGGTTGGTCTTTGTCCTCTTCGCCCTGGTAAGAAAAAAAAATCTGATAATTGTAATCTGCGAACCTGATAGTTGATAAAGGACTATTTTTAGTTTTAGTTTTAAGACTTTTTTTATTCTTGCTCTCAGTTGTTGATGGTCAAAATCTGTTGTTTATCTGCAAAACCAGTTATCAATATCTATACCACCTAGTTATCCCTTTACCAGGTCATTGTAATTGTTTTTACCTGTTAATCCAGTTCTGATTTTCACCTGTCATATGCAATCTTTATGTGTTTGTTTGTTTTTTCATATAGATTCCATGCTACTGCATTGCACTTCGATCAGAATTTGTCTTGACCTAATATTTCCTGAAAATGAGTAAATAAACAGTGTTTGAAGCAGTATGAAGAGCAGTTGTAACTTACATAAGTATAATTTCCAACATAAACCTAAAAAACAATGGAAGAGTGCCTAGATAAAAACATTCTAAATTCTGTTTTACATGAAGTCAGGTAACTATTCATTCAGTTCTAATGAGTTCAGTTCTATTTGAATCAATATGACATTTTAAATCCCTTTCTGTATAGTCATATAACGAAAAAAAAAGTTAAAGTTGTGACAGAGGGGAAAATGTTGTAGAAAGAGGTCACATTCAATAGGTAAGGGAATTGTTTTGTAGGCATCACAACAACTCTGGTGGTAAGTACATGTCATTTAAACTATCCTGATGTGCAAAATACATGCTTCAAGTAAACGAAGTCTACCCAAACATATACTTGTGACATAATAATCTATTCCGCATGTCTAGCTGACAAGGTTAGATGCCAAGGCAGAGATGTGATGTTCTTTTTTTTCTTTTTTTTATCAGAGCAAAGAAATATAGTTCGAACATAAGTTTATGCTTACCACAGGCCGTTAAAGAACAGTCAAAATGTGTTCCATGACACAATTTGAACCACTTCAAAGCCTTGCCCTGAAAATCTGTGAGATATAGTTTTACCTATCAGTATAAAAAATTCAAAGAATTAATCGGCAATCAAATTTTTGTTGATATTACAAATGTGATGCACATATTGGGCATATTTGCTTACTATTACATAACAGATATGATGCCCAACAATAACTCTCTTTAAAACAAGACCAGTGTTGTCTTATATTTTTAAATAAATTCCATTTTCATTGCAGCTTTATCCATATAGCACCATTTGACAACAAATGTAATCTTAAGGCATCTGGTACAGACCAATTCAACCTAACTGAATAACTATAAGCCAGTCATAATCTTCCATTATTCTTGATGAAAAGAGACGCTGTTCTTCAATTCAGTGCATGCAAATCAATGCACTGACGTGACTTTATCCTAGCCCCAACCCCACTGCATTTGTCTTCAACCAAACCCAAAGCTGTCCTGGGATGAAATGCAATGCAAGAAGAAGCATACACTCCTGCGACTGATTTTCCACTCTCACTTTTTTGGTTTCTAAAATCTAAGACCAGGGTGTGTTTCAGATGAGGTGACAGGGGGAGCGTGGCACTGATAAGGTTGCTAATACCCAGCTTTTTAAAAGGTCAAAGGTCAGGCATGCTCGATTGCTAGTGGTTGTGGAGTTGTGTGCATGGGGTATGTGGGGATGGAGTGGAGAGATTTTGGGATATTGGAATGTGCATTGTGGGATTATAGGGGTATATGGGTAAACAGTTGACACTTCTAAATAAAAGTTCAAGAAAAAAAGCTGTTTTGTTCACCAAAAGACAGCAGAATCAGTGTCCCGTAAGAACAGGAAATCCAGAGGGATCAGGCTTCTGATCCGCCCCAGCACTCAGACAGACTAGAACACAATAACACACACATTTGTTACCACTAAATCAGGCTGTTGATTGAGCTGGCCACTAATTTTAGCCTCAGACTTCCGGCTCCTGACCAGCAGCCCTTTTGCATGTCCGGGTCCAGTTGGGAACAGGAGGAGGAGAGGGTGATTAATAACTGTCATGTCTGTCACGACAGAGTTGCGCACGAGAGAGGTGGGTCTGTGGCGCTGACGCCAAGTGGGAAATGGACCTACACGCAAGATGCTAACAGCTGTTGTTTATGGTGTTGTTGACTAGGGACAAGTGCAGCTCAAAGGTTTGCATAAAACTGTATTTCATTGCACTTACATTGCAATAACTAACCTACTCGTTTAATTTGCTTTAGACTATAACATGAGGGCATTTTACTAGAGCATGTTTATAGACATCCATTCTACATGCCATTTCTAGTTCTACATCAAATTTACTTTTATGTTTTATTAGTTGCTTTGTTGTTATTTGTAATGTACTGTTTGCAGTGTTATAAAAGCGATATACAAACATTCTCTACATCTTTATCATGTGCTGTGGCTTTTAATTCAATCCCATTTCCATGTTGATGCATTAACAGGTTTTACAAGACACCCCACTGGAGGGTGTGAGGTCAGAGCTACTGATTTTTACCTTATTTCTGAATGAAAAAGCTTTCATTTGATGATTTTTTCAAAATGTATTCCTGAAGGGCATATTCACTCTACCCCCTTGTTACTCTATGTTGTACAGTGTGTTTTAAATTAAACGTGATCGTGTTAACTTTTATAATTTAGTTAAAGGAATAATAGACTCGGACTAGGGGTGGCTCTGAAGAAATATGGTCTCTCTACTTTCTCGTTCTCTTCCTTTAATTTCTATTTCTATTTAGCTGAATTATATGTACATCTTTAGAGTATACAAATATATACATATAAATGACTTTTAGTCATGTTTTTTGTTGCATATCACATTCATGTTCAAAATAACCTAAAGTGCTTTGAATATAATGATAAACAAGCTCGTAAAAACATAGCAAATAACTAAAACAAATTTTAATGATTAAAAACAAGCAACAGTATACATAAGTTAACAGATTACATAGATGCTATCAAGCCTTGGCAGTTCATTTTGAGTTCAAGTCATGACGAAAAGTTTTGACAGGGTGTATTGAGTCTTAATGTATTAAGAACACAACGGCTGAATGCCAAATGTTTAAAATTTAATGTCACAGGATGTTTCACACTCCATCATTTCATACTTTGCGTAACACTTGTCGCATCACATTTACACCCATAAATAAAACTGCTTGTCAGTGCTATGTGGAAGGGTAGGCTATACTCTTAACTGGCTGCCAACACTAGAAATGCTTGTACGTGTCCGTCAGTATCAATCACTAGGCTGCAACTGAACATCTTTTTGATGATTAACAGTTTAATCCACCAGGTAAGCTGATTTGAAGACAACATCTGATTGAGAATGATAGAATCGCGGAGAAAATGCCTCAAAGCTCCTTAACTCAAGTCATTTGGTGTTTCACAATTTGCACGGACAAAATCCTGCATGCAAATGTGTGTTTAAGTAATCTCTGTTGGTTCATCATAGTGTATATCCAGCCCCTTGTAAGTGTGAGGCTCCATACGTTTGATGAAGCTGACTGCCGCCTCCTATCTCCCTCTGGCTACAGATCAGTGGCCAATGCCTGCGTGGGTCTGCCTGGTTGAGATGACCACAGCAACGACATTCAGCTGCCAAACCAACTGGCTGGGTTCTTTTCGGTCGCATGACGCAGTAGGGGAAGCCCATGGAGCTGTTGCCCTTGCCTTTTCATGCAGTGGGAAAACATTCCAACAGCTGGCCTCAGACAGTTCAGTAACATCTGCAATGTCCGCCACTGGTGAGAATCTAGTCCCCGCTGCCACAGACCATGACTTTATGATGAAAGCATTGCCGAATTAGGGATTAATTGGCAGTTTTTGTTGGTGATCTTTTGTTTTTTTGCCTTGGTACCTGCTACGGTATAGTTTTAAATCCCAGAATGCATTGTGAAAAGATATAAAAGTTCATAAACTTTTTTGACATGCCTCATATTTGCCTGGCACACACTGTGTGTACAATAGATCTGCTGGGTCGTCACCTCATCTTAAAGCAGTTATGTGTGATATTTCTGTAATGTTAGGTTCTGAAAGTCAGATTCCCTTCATACTTGTGGGGTCCAATATCCATTGTTTAAAAGGATTTTTGATGTTCTAAACTTGGTCTTATGGTAAGGGTTTGAATTTCGGCATGGTTAGTTTCGAGGTTAGGTGTTCAGTTGTAATGGTTGGGATTACAGGTCAGAAATACATTATATCAGTGATAAAAGTTTTTTTAAAGGTCTGTTTATGTGTTCGAGCGTGTGTGTGCATGTGTGTGTCAGTCTGTGTGAGCTGGAGACCCCTCCATAGCCTTTGACATATTGTTAATTTGGGGAATGTTTGAAGTATGATGCAACATCAGCTGCTCTCACTTAGCTTTGAGCTGCTTTCCTCTGAAAAGTCCCCCCCTTCTCGTATTACCAGGGAGACAGTTCCACTTCCACAATGTGTAGAAGTTAAAGGGTTAAAGGAAAATGCTTTAAATGGCATGCTAATGCAGTTCTACCTGAATCATTTGACATCTTTTAAGGAGTTCGTCAAAAACGTCAATAAAATAACTGATAATGATTTAGCTGCTTTCAAATGTGGAAGAGATAAGATCCATTTTTGTTTAGGAAATTTGTGTGTGGTTATTGAGACACAGTCTCTAGTTAGGGACTGTTTTAAATAACAGGCAGCCCTGTGCATGGCGTCTTTGTTGTGGTGTGGATCTTAGTGCATCAGTGGGGTGGAATGGAAGACTGTTTTCCCAATATTCTAAAACTGTTAGTGGATGTATGCAGTGGAGATCATCTTGTTTTCACTTAGTTCAATTTGTTTCTGTTCTTTATAACCTGAAGGAAGGCATTTCATGAAACTTTTTCATCCTCTTGTCATGATGTAATTTGAAAGGGTTTTGTTTTCTCTAACAGCACCAAAGACCCGAATGCCCTATTAGAAAAAGCAAAGTTATGACAAACCCAATATCCAGTGTTGGACAGTGACAGAAAAAACAAATTTATGCATACTCTTAGCTTTGACTTGTAAAAGACATTACTTCCTCATTCATGCTCTCTTCCTTCCTCATGTTGCCACTGTCGTTTTCATCCTCTTCCTTGATCCAAAAGCTTATTAGTTCATTTACATTTTGGGTTGATTTCCTTTCCTCATCACTCTAGCAGTTTCTGTTGGTGTTCTGCCAAATCCAATGCATGCATACAGTAGGTCTCATTCAGTTAAAGGTTTATAGGAAGTGCAAGATCACCACTGATGTTTGAATTTGATAAACGGGACAGGATAGGAGACAGGATTCCTGGCGCCCAACCTGGCTTCTCGCGGGGACAGGACAGGACAGTTAGAACTTCCCTGATCAGTTGAGTTACACACTGAACTATTGTGATGAAGGCCGATCATTTTCAAAACATTTTTTATTGTGTTCCAAACAAGAATACACACACACATATCAAAATGTACTGCCAATAGTGAGGCTATTATAAGTAAGCACAACATTCTTAAGATATATTTCTTAGTAACACAACAAAAACAAGACATTTTATGCGAGGAATATCTATGTGTGGGATTATGGGACTTAACTAAAAACAACATTTTAATTGCAAAAGGAGATCAACTGGATTTTGTTTGTTTTCAGATAGCAGATATGAATAATCAGTAGGTTCTCAAGCTTTATCATGCAATCTGAATTGAATGATAAAAAGTCAATTATTGATTCTAAACTGGGATTAGTGTGAACATACATCGTATAAAACCTTACCACTGTAAGCATGCTCTTTTTTAACCTGAAGAATTACATGTTGGATAGGCTCTTGTTGCTCATCTTGAACAGCAATCACTATGAAATGGATGGATGGACAATGGTTGGTTAATCAATAAGGCAGGCTACTCCATTGTATTTAGTTGTTCTGAATTCATTATTTTGAAATAGACTCACCTGGTTTATAGTAAAATAGTGAGAATGACATACATTTTTACAACAGAACAAATATGTATTGGACTGTATGGAAATTTGTCCAACAAAGATGAAAAGGGGAACTGAAGACATAGTCATGATATATACAGTAAACATTTTTGCTGTTTAGTTTACCTATTACAGCAGGCCACAAGACTGATTGTTTTGCCTCTCTTTAAAAAAAAAAAAAACATACTTGAGGATGGATAATTATTTACCTTATATATACACTATTCTAAACCTTATTCAATTATTTAATAATAATGATATTAAATCACTAGTATAAGTAGACTTTTTTATATTATGAAACCATTAACGTAAGGATTTGTAAATGTTTTTTTATTACATTTTAAAAATCTATTTATCTATATATAAATTAATTCATGAAAACTCTAAATCATCCTCCCAAACTCTTAATAACTTAGGTCTTTGTAACAAAAGTTGTGATAGTATAATTTAATACATATCACTACATAAATATATAGCTTGCATATTCTATCATTATATTACCAATTTATTTTTAGCATTTTACAGTCATAGAAGTCATGTCATGTCATTGTAAATTTTTGATGAAAAGCAGACCAAATTGGATTGTTTGACATTAATAACACAGATGAAACAGTACCTATGCAGCTGAATTCACAGAAAACAAAACTTATAGTTCTGGCTTAAGTCCCTTTTACCATCCAGCATGAACAGATGTAATGTTTGACAGTTTGACAGCGAGTGACTTGCACCTTAGAACTTATCTGTGCACACTAAACAATGTGAAACAGCTATAATTGCACCGGCCTCATCTTTGGCCTCTAGTAACCTCAGGGTTTAGCCTTGTCTTTCAACTTTGAGCACAGGCACGGGCCCTCGACTGCTAGCCTCTAGGTCAGCTTGGATAAAAGCCCTCCATTGTAGGAAAAGGAAACAGCCCATGTTGAGTTTGTTTTTCATTCAGCTTAATGGATTCCCGCTTATGCTTGCATATGTGAACGTCCGCACTCACTGCCGGCTTAGTAGTGCAGACCCACGTGACCACGCACAGGCACGATGCCTTGGAACAGGATGGGCACCCACGCATATGCCGCCATTGCTAGGACTCAGGAGGTGAAATGTGGGGGTTAATGGTGGCTGAGGCTGCCCCCCCATGAGCACAATAGAAGGATGTAATGTATTGTTTTAGTTCATGTGGCAAAGTGGTGAGTGCTGCCAGGGTGCAAGCATCATGGTTTGACACATGTGACAAGCCTGATGATTGATGGCTGAAATAGAACCAAAGGATTTGCAAATATTACAAATACTGAGCTATTTCAAAAGGCTTTGTTTTAATTTTGGGGTGAGAATTCCACCCTTCTGCTGAAATCTTTCGGTTCTTTTTTAACCTGATCTTGAGACCATTTTAGCAGATTTAAACTTTCTTAAACAGCCACGCATAATTTTATAGGGTTACATCAATGGGTATGTATATTTGAATGGGTTAGAATGTGGAATGTGTCACAGCCAATCAGGCGCCTCACTCTCAGGCTGACAGCCAATCAGGTCATGGCACTCCAGCTTCCCGAGAGACTGCTGAACTTGATGCAGAGGACATTTTTGAAGAGATCATGAACTTTTCATTCCAGGAGATCTGTGCCTCTTTTTCTCGTGAAATATATTCTTTCTTCGACAAGTATGTCTTCTTGGTAATTGTATTTTGCCTCATGCCAAAAAAATGTTTCCTCTCTCACTGCCCCTAATTTCTCTGTTTTTCTCTTATTCAGTTACTTCACTCCTAGACTCCATCTTGAATCCAGTGATGGGAAAAAAAAATCCGGAGCAGGAATTTCTTGGTCTGTGAGTGCTGTTTGGTTAGACAGGTCATATAACATAGCCATCGCGTGTTCACATGTGTCAACGTTGAGCCAGTAACAGCTATTTACTTTCAAGACCCAAAAGTAGGCAGCACTGGGGCTCCCAGCCCTCCATGGTTACATTAAGTGAAATAGAATCAGCCTAACCCTCACTACTCAACACACACTGTCCTAACATTCTCTCTGTCTCTTTCTACCCTTTCCAATGACTGCCTTCATCACACTAATAGACCTGCAACCATTCCAATTCAGTATCTGTAGCTGCCTAAAAAAACATTTTTTTTTTTTTTTGTCTTTCTTCTCTATGTGATGCTGGTAATGTAAGCGGCAGCACACTTTTACGTTCATGATATTCCAGCTTTGTGGATGAATGGTTGTGTTTAAACATCGGTTGGGGCAACATCTCGTTTGTACCAAGTAAAATAATGTTGCCTTTCTCTAGCTTGCTATCGTTCAGAGTTGAGATCTGGAAGAATAGGACCTGAGCCTCACCTCCACTGTTACTTTTCTTGCCTTTGTGATCCTGCTTTAGTGGGAAACAAATCAATAGGCAAATATAAGTTATCACTCTTCAAATTAACCATGGCGAGGTTCTAACTCAAACACAAATCAGTTTACTCTAAATTTATGAGAAACATTTTTGGATCACAGCTTAGAAGCGGCTAAAGAGAAACATTATTCTGTACACTTAACGATCGAGTAAATAAGACAAGCACAACACAACCAACTGTGTCACAAAATCCAAGGATAGAAAAAATGATATTCCTATTGGTAGTGTGACAAAACTTACTTTTTTGTGAAATAGATTTAAAGCCTCACAATTTGTTGAAAACAAAACACTGAATTTACTTTGCATAAAATATCTAAGGTAATATTCATTTCAATCGTCTTATTTAACATTTTGTAGTACAGGGATAGTTTATACATAAACAAATATGAGGAACTTTCTAGCTGTTTGCTTATCATTTTTCAGTTAGGGTTTATCTAATATGGATTTGCATACCTTATCTTAAGTTAGCTGTCAAGACAAAGTTAAAGTACATCAAGTAATCAGAAGGCACTATTGGACTATCTATACTTGTTTTGTTTACTGGATTTTTTTCTTATTCATGTAGTTGTCATTCTCAGATATTTGCACATAACAGAACTAATGCATTTATGTAGTTGGATCTTGTTATCATTCTTCCTAGAAACTATGTTGCAGCTCCCTGCAACTAACTCGACTGCAGAAAATACATTTACTTCTTGCTAACTTTTATTTCTACCAAGTGTTGTGTTGGAATTCTCTCAACTATTTGAATACTGTTTTCACATTTGTGCTCCTACATTTATTTAATGATGTTGAGACCTTTTGGGATGGATGTGGTTACCATAGCTATTTTATCATCAGTATGTGTTTTATAGAATGTGATATAATAAATACTTGAACTATTATAAAGATGTTAAAAACCCTAAAAATGTTATTTGTTTATCAGACATGACGATTATTTGTGCAGTGTGTCCTTTTATGCAGCTTTCTCATTGGGGTTGACACCACTCGAGTGAAATTAAATGCAAGATAGCAGCACTCCTTGTGTTTGTGATTTACCTTAAAGTAAGTTGCATTTCCCATTTGAGAAATATTTTTTCGTAACATTTAGACAAATTCAGCAGTATTCTTCTTTTCTTCCTGTTTTCTTCCTGCTCTACGTGCTTGAAAAAGCAAACCCAGTACTTATGCTTTTTTCCCCAGATTCCTCAGCTTTATTTCTAGCACATGGATCTAACTCAAGTTAGAGTGGGAATATTAATCTCCCTAAAAACTGCCGCAGTGCTGGTAAAGTTTCAGAGTTTGTACAATTTCTTTTTTTCCACTGTCTTCATTTCCAATGGTTCTTGTCATTTGGACTATCAGACAAGGAGCAGCTTTGGCTGTAACTGAAGGAGGCCATGCTAGAATTAAATATCTCGTGAATTTCTCCCAGAAACATTAACACACACAGAACCACAAATGTACCTTCCATTCAGTTTTACACACATGCTACGTTACCATGACTAATATTATACCTCTGCTCAGGCACAGGCTGAGTTCAAAGGTCAGCTCTGTGTCAATAAACAAGGGAGCGGGTGATTGGCTCCATGGTGACTCAAAGACCTTGCTGTAGCCATCCTTGATGGTTCAAACCCTGCCAGCTTCAGGGAGATTCCTTCAGTGAGGAATGTAGAAATATACCATAGAGCGTTTATCTTCACCCTTCACTGTGAAAAGAACATGACTGAATAAAAACTTAGATTGATAGGGCTCTGGTTACTTTATTTGGAATTTTTCCCTGATGTGAGTCCTGACTTTGACCCTAGTCATATCAAATCCTTTCTTTTTTAACCTCCACCTCAGGCCTACTCCAAAAGACAGGTATAGTGTTTCTTACTCAGCGTTACACTGTGCTTGACCCCACCACATAGAAAACATGTTAGATAATAGGCCCTGTCCGGCAAGTGGGGCTAAGTCACAGCGTTTGATCGGGAAATCCAGCATGTGGCTGAATGGATGGAAATCTGATTAGTAACCGTGGTGACAAAGCGATAGCATACATGAGGCTTTGCTTCAATCAGATGTGACAGACCAAGTTTTTTTTCATGGCTCCAGCACAGCAGGATCAACCTAGCCTATAGGGCTGAGTTACACATTAGATTAAGTGCTGGAGCGTAATTGAATGCATCAGCCAAGAGTGGAAGACAGACATCTGATTGTTCACTGATAACCTGCACTACTTACCTGATTTATCTGGTCTCTGTGCCCTTGGTGGCCCATATTACCTTTATTATTAAAACACACTGGATGATTAGATATCTGCAGCTCTCTCACACACTTTTACAGAGGTTTGGATATATGTGTGTCTTTCACAGGTTCAGAGTAAGCAGACCCAGGGCAATGCAGTGGTCAGGAAAATCAGCAACATGACGGGTGAAAGTAGATTCCAGTAGTCATGAATTTCTAAGCATAACAAACATGTCAGATCTATTTAGCAGACAGCAGCAGGTCGTAAGCCTGAGTTGTTAGGTGTATATTTTTTCTTATTAAGCTTGTCTACGCTCATGTTGCTGTACTTTCTCACAATTTACTTTACATCAGTAGAGCTTCAAACATTTTGCTTTACTATAACCATAGAAAATAATTTTGCCATGTGGAAGAAAATGAGTTCTACTGTATCTACATATATGTATATGGCGCACAAGCTTATGCAGATGAGATTAACTTTGGGTCTTTTCACTTTTTCTAAAATGACATTAATAAAGTATAAACATAAAATCTCTTTTTTGTATGCAATGATCAACAGCAACATATTGATATCTCTGTTTCATAATAATTAGGATAAATCATCTCCTGGAGTTCTTATTCCTTCCATATCCCCTGAGGTCATGGATAGTGATATCAAACAGTAACATTTCACACCAAAACACCTCATGTGCTCTCCCAGTGTGTCTCCCCTGAGGATCTGGAGTGCAAGGAATAAAGTGAGTGACCATAAAAAGTAAGCATGTCGATAATTTCCCAGACATCTGCAAGAAATGTAACCTTTCCGTCGCTCTCATGATGTCAGTGGGCTGTTGTGTTCAGCCGGGGATTGGGCTAAAAAACGCTTGTGGCGAAGCCAAGGTAAACCGTTCCAAATGGAGCACGGTGCAGGGAAAGGGACACCATTGCAACAAAGGGAGTTAGATATGGATCATTGGGTCTGCGCACTGGCCCCAGCTTGAGCCAATTATTGGTGTCATCTTGATCCAATTTAATCAATCTGAAGGGAGACTCAGAGAGGGGACCTGGGCTGGTGGACGGGTGCAAACATTGGTCAAATATCCTGAGCTGACTAAAGAGTCATCACCCCCTCCAAAAACCAACCAACCACCCACCTACGAATATATACACTCACACACAGACAGATATGTGCACAGTTCTCCCTCTACCATGGCATCTTTATGATCACAAAGACTTTTCTCCGTCACTAAACTTGAATACTTGTTCAGTGTCTACATGCAGGACTCAATTCCACGCTGTTATCTCCTACACTGCATTTTGAGGAAATTAATCTTTGCACGAATTAACATGGAAGAATCTCTAAAATTCTAATTTTGACCTAAACAGCAGGAATATTTCCATGTAACTCACAACCATTTTAGGAATTTAGGAACCTAACCTATGTTTTGACCGAAGGAGGCAGGACTAAGCGTTCACCTGCATTAGCTGTGGTCTATTTTTTCTTCAGAGCTCTGCTTCAACTAGCCACTTAGCTGTGTGCAGGATTCTTGCCAAGTATAGCGGGACACCGGGGAAGTACTTTTTTTGTTGTTTTTTTATCAGTATTACTCTGTCTGTCCTAAAGGTGCGGCGAAAGTCATGAGAGTAGCAACAAATGATCTGAAAGTAAAGAGCAGAACTTCTTTATCTTGGCAGTGTTTGGAACTCAAAACTCGAGGACAATCGTAAAGCACCTTACAAACATTTATTATGAGACCAGTTCAATTCGTGCCCTGCATAAAAATATCCATCTCTGGTGGAAAAGAATAGCTGCTAAAAAAAATTAGCTGTAATTCTTGTATATGCAGAATACTTTAGATAACTGTAGCAACCTGATCTCATTGTGTAATGTTAAACATATGTTACATAATATGCATTAATCTAAAGTGTACAAAGTAGTGCAAACATAAAAGTTTAAAAGGGTATAATTCGATGTATTCTGTACCGTGCACAGATGCACCAATAGCTCATTTAAACACCAATGGCAGCCTTATTTTAAAGGAGACAGTTCTGTGTAACGAACACAACAAACCCTGATTCAGACTTTTAAATGAATACGTGTGGACAAATGTATCAATGTTTTGTTTTTTTGGTGAGAGTGGACTGACCTGGGCTTGCAAGTCCAGCTTCGTTCAGAGGTTAAGAAATTAGGATCTGCATGCTGCATGAATACCACACCACAAAATATGGGAGTAAGATGGACAAAAAGATCAAATAATCATCATTTCGCATTAATTTTAGAAACTTCCGCATTTTCTTTCTCATTGATGCATCCCTCTTTTGCATCTACATTGGCTGCCTCAGTATTTATACACAGAGTTTGTATTTGTGCTTGCTCATCCACAGAAGTACCAGTCCAATCTTCGGTTTTCACCTCATATGTTATCTTGGTAATTTGTCATTCAAAAGTGAGTTATGCTTCCTACGCTCCATTGCGCCTGGATAATTTGGTTTACAGGGGTTTAGGCAGAGGTTGTCTGTGATAAAGGCATTGTCTGTGTAGGACTGCTGCCTCTGAGTGCTGACCACAGCAGTGCTCAATAATTTAAAAAACTTCCACGCTCACATACACACATTTTAACTTGCAGAAAATAACAGTTAAATCTCCAATATTTGGAAGTAAGAAATGCAGGATCAGTTATTATTTTTCATCTAAAGCCAGGTCACCTTCCAAATTACTCTAAAATGTTGTGATGACATGCTCAGTGTTTTTAATCATAATATTCATATTATTTCATGTAATAGGTGTCGACAGGAGAAGTTAAGCTGATTGTCATTCTTAACAGAGTATAAATCATGGTGTAGTCATTACCAAAGAAGAAAATCCACAAGGACACACTATTTAATTAATTCATTTTCTCTTTTTCTGGATCTAATGCTCAAACCAAATGTATTAAATGCTATAAAAATACACTTAGTGTATTTGTGTGTGTAAGTACTACTTATTTCTAAAACATTGCTACCTAGTTTGTTTATGTGTTCTTATTATTACAAGTCTGCAGGTCTTTTAACAGTTGTTGCAATAATTTGCCTCATCCTCTCACATCCCTGTTATTTTGTGGCGATCCTGGAAGCTGGTGTGTGTCCACAGGATGATAGTCAATTATTTGGATCCCTCTGCAGTTTTTCAAATTAAAAATGGCCTCCTTCCAATGTTGACCTTGGATCAGCTTTCCATTTCTTCTTCTTATTAGGTTATTAACACAAACCTCTGAAAGTATCTTTTTAAAGTCTAAAACAAATTCGATTAGACCTCTTTACTTGCACTGGTGCAGACATACCTATCACTGTCTAACTCCTGTCTGCTCCCCATTACCTTCGACACTGAAGCCAGTGAGAGAGCCTGGACCTGAAAGCTTATATCCCCCTGCATACTGGACCAGGCAGGGGGGTGCCGGGTTTGCAGCACATTACCTCTTTATTGAATTAATTATGATAAGAATCATAACTTTAAACGAAGGGTGAGGCTTGGGGCGATCTTCAGCGTGGGTTGCTTGGAGCAATTTATCCCCTGAATGATGGTGGAGGGATTATTGGATCTGTCAGGATTGAACTCTGTGGTATGGTAACTAGGTCCATAAGGTAGGCTCAGGTTGGGCACAGTTCGCAGTACTAATCCCCGTATGCTTCCAACATGAGAAAATTTGTACTACATACTGAACAAATAACAAGAGAGGAGAGGCAGATTAAAGCAACTGCTGAGGCCTTGTTTCATGACGCCTTAGTCCAAATGCCCAGAAGGTCATCCAGGGTTATGACAGGTCTTGCATCATATGCAGCTCCAGTAGATGCAATGGAGCATGGGATTGTATTATGATGCTACTTGGATGTTGCAAATATTTACTCTCTTCCCACTTATCAACTCTCACTGCTTCCAAAAGGTCCATGTATTTGGAAAATGCTTTTTTCATTCTGCCAATAGCCCCAAATTAATTAAAAACTACTAATAAGTCTATTGAACTAAATCATTAATCCTTACCCAGGGGATCTGAATTCGGGTTAAATTAGGTACAAACGGCATGAGGGTCACAGCTGGTATATCAAGTTAGGAGGTTAAAGTGATAAGTCAACACACTAACTAACTATTTGAGGATGTTAGCACCCGTGTTTGTGTTTTACCATTAAATTCTGACCTTGTATCCAGAACACTTCATAGAATTCCCAACTGGTTGAGAGGGCCATCTCATTTTTACTATAAGAAACAATTGAAAGTGTTACCACCTGCTTTGAGACATTTTTTTTTAATAAAGGTGGTTTTCAGGAGAATAAAGGGCCCCTGAATTTGTTTTATTAGAGAAGTAAACCACAGCAGATCTTTAACATTTACTTTCTATGGCCTAAGTTGACAGGATTTCCTTAGCTTAGCCGTGATGGTATACAGATTGTGAATTTGTGGTGTCTTGGCAACTCCCTGCCGCTCCTCTCATTGACTTTTCAGTCTTGTGACAAAGGATTGTGATGTGTGTTGTTCTGTGTGCCTACAGGCTTGTGTGGGAGTTAAATATGTGCAGATGTATCATAATATTTTCACTGCAAGAGGCACAATAACCTGCAGCTGAATCAGCGTGCTACCCGGCCACACGAAGAGCCTTTCATATGAACAAACCAGCCACTCAGACATCGGCTAGAATTTATCTTACTGTGTACCTTTTCATTCTTATTTACCATTTCACACTGCAACAAATCTGCCTACTCTGCACAAATTATTCTCTATCAGGCAAGACACTGATTCTGCACACACTATTCAGAAAACGAGTAACCATGCAGCTCCACTCACTATTATAGATTAAAAGAGTAACAAGTCTACTGATGGGGTAATCGGGGCAAACAATAGGGAGATGCAATCTAAGGCTTGTACAGCTGGCTCTTGTTTGGCCCGCTGACACTGTCAAGGGGGAGGAAAACTAATTCCCAATCAAAATACTTCAGCATTAAAGATTCTCTAAATAGGCTCCCGCAACTACTACTTTGGAAGGTAGTCACCAGATTTGTGTTGCCACTTCTAACCGGGACTGGCAAAGACCTCGTTAAATATATGATAATGCATATCAGTGCTTTAATATGTGATGTTTGTGGGGCTCTCGGTTAAAAGGTTATTGTATTTGCTGAGTATGAGCATGGGAGGCACGGGAGGGATGTCATTTTCATCATCTTCAGCTCGGCATCCTACCCAGTGTCAGCTGGGATAACCTCCAGCCCTCCCACGACCCAAAGAGGAATAAACGGCATGGAATAGAGAGACCTTCAACCAATCAAGTGAACATGATAACATGAGAGATTTTTACCACTACGGTGAACACATGATGAAATCCACATCTTTTATTGCTGGGAGAGGGAATCTATTTGCCCTCAGGTTTGTTTAATTACTGCATTAACAGCTAAATGCTTGTGAGAGAAGTCAATGGCAAAAACTCCTACACACTAACTCAAAGCAGAGTAGGTCAGCAATCAGTGATCTGATTGTTTTAAATATTTCTTTTACTATATTTAAAGGAAGATGCTGCATCCATATAACAAAATTAGGCTAATAAGCATCACTCACTTCACTAATTTGGCAAATAGATAAGGAAGGGTATTTCTGTCATTGTTAACAATGTACTTACTGTTAAAATAATAAAAGTCTAGGTTTTCGGATAATCCTGTTTGCAACACAGTTATAGTCATATTTTCAGCAATGTAATGTAGTCTGCCATTCAGAGGGAGCCAATCAATGGGATCAAAGTATTTACAAATGTTGTGGTAACATTTGTGGCTTCTTACTCTTCTTACCCAAAGTCAACTGTATAATGATTGGTTGGAAAATACTATAAAGCTTTGTTCATGTACACAAAAATGTTTACATCAACGATAATATTCACTCACTTACTTGTAATCTCTTACAACATATGATGTCCACTTGAGTGGACATCTGGAAAAACCCTTGAATAAGCAAATTTTTTAATTTTTTTAAAACACTTTTTTTAACGGCTTAAGAAAATCAAAAACTCTTTTTTAAAAATCCTGAATAAAATTATCATAAACTATTCACGAAACATTTTTTAAAAAGTGAGAGAAAACACAACACAAGCAAAGATCACCATCTATATCTGTTTTCTATCTGCAATATTCTCCATATTCCCACCCTTCTCGGTTGAACAAATTTATCTTGACCTTATCCAACAAAATAATGTCCTCCCAATATTCATCAGCATTCTTTTCATGTCTTTAGCCAAGTTTGATATTTACAGTTTTGGGATGACACAAAGTTATTCGTGTCTTGGATGTCATCCATAAAGGTTGATGTGTTTTTCACACTCGGATTTACAGATTACCCCGAGCCAAATGTATTTTTAAGAGCAACGACATCCATTTAAGGTGGATTGTTAGTAATACATGTTATGGCTACTGTAATTCAAGATTATCATTTAGTTAATCAATTCTTTCCTTTAAAATGTAGCATTTTGTCTTGTTATCATCTGTTTTACTTCTTTATAAAAATGATCTCCCAACAAAGTCTATACGTCCAAATCTGACAGAGATCACAGGTCAGATGCAAAATTATTATACATATACTAACTAAGAAGCTGAAAAGTTTTTTCTAGGCTAACGTCTGTTTGTAATTATGGACGGATCTTCTTTTTTCCCTTTAGTTTCTATTTTAGAAACTATTTTGTAGTTTTTGATCAGTTCGATCTTTGCATTAATTTGTTTTCATCCAAGATTTTTTTTCAAATTAAACTGTTAGATGCAAATCAAAGTTTGACAATGGGGCTGCAGCATCTTTCAATATATGCTGACTGAACCATTTTCTAACACCAATTCACTGTTGATCAGGGCCCCTTGCAAATTGTAGATAGGTTGCTTAAGACAATTCTATGGCCACTGTGTTTCACAAAAACAATTTTTAACTGTAATACAACGTGCTCATGCAATATTTGATTGCGAGGGACAGAAAAAAAGTTGTAAATCTAATTCTTCAGCATTTGAGCAGAAAATAGTCCCAATCATGAAGCCAACACATCATGAAGTTGCAGATATTCAATTTAACTAGATTGCCATTTGTGATTTAAGCTTCACTGAAGAGACATTTATTGGTGTAAATTTGGATGACATAGTTTAGTACTGTTTTGACCGTGTCATATGTATAATGCTTTATCCATAAAGCTTCAGCAAAGTGTGCACTTACACAGTTTATGTCACCCCCCCACCCTCTCTTCCGCATGTGCATGAGCAGGAGTCATGTGTCACCACTTGCCACTTGAACTTTGCTTCACTAATACCAAAATTGGGACTTTGTCTTTGTATTCTTAATTTTCAAAAACACAAAATGGAATTTACCATAGAAACTGTGTTCGTGCCGATGTTTTGTGTCACCAGGAAAGCTCTTTTCCCCTTTTTTGGTCCACATTCCTGTAGGCCTACTGTGAGTTTCACATGATATTTTTTTCTCTTTTTATGAGTCAGTTAGCATGGAAATAACCAAAATAAAAACATTGATCACAGCTGATGTGAATTCACGTATTTTGACATTTTTTTCACAAATTTAATTGAAGGAGGACTTACTAATTTACAGGAGTAGCCATCTTCTACAGAGAAATGATTGGTGCTTTGAATTTTCAAAATGCAAAGTTGTGTTACAGTTGTGAAATTGCCCATTTATCCATTCATCTTTAAGCCCCATCTTCCTCTCCTCTCATTTCATTTGCTGAATAAATATTCAGCTGGAGCCTAGACTTTCTTCGACAGACACTCTTTTCATACTCTGCGCCTAAAACTGAGTTACCAGTTTGATCTTTGGCCCAACGGAGCCTCTTCACTTCATGGTCCGGTTTCTATCTTCACATCTCTTTGCCTCTCTCTGTCCGCATGCTTTTTTCATAAAGGGCTACAGCAGATTTTTATTTCACTCTATCACCTTTCTTTCTTGGCCAAATCTGGCCTTTGGTGTTACATTATTGTTTCACTCGCTTTGCCTTCCATGTGGGTTCACTACAGCAGTATTTATATTTTTGCTCAGTTCTCACCTCATTATTTGTTGTGCCACGGTACACTAAATGTTTCTGATGGAGATAGGAGCAACCAGAAAAGTGCTCCTACATTGGTTTTGTGTTTATTTTGTTATCCCTCCCTCACTGTCTTTGTCTTCATCTCAGAGGCAAGTGGAGTTGATTCTTTATCTGGTAGCCATGTTTACACACTGAAAGGAGAGAGTGACTTCAGAAAACAGTTTTGCTGTTCTTACTGTAAACACTAGCCCTTAAAGTAGACCAAATATTTACTTTCTACCCTTGTTCATCCCAGTATTCAAAATGCTCTCATCCAACGGTGCCACACGCCAGCAGATAGATATCGCCGCTAGTTGTATCAATAACATCCTTCTCTTACACTTCAAATGTTTAAATTTACACAAACGTCAAAACACATTTAATGTGTGGCTGAAAACATGAGTGGAACGCAGTTTCAAACTTGTGAACTCATGACTCAACTTTTGTTTTCACTTTCCAAAACATGCCTCCCACACACATGCACGCACACATATGCGGATTCCATTATGGGCTGCTTCATAATGGTCATTACCATAAATAGCACAATCCATACACGCATGGCAAAAAAGTAACAAAACTCACTTGGTTATTGTAATGGTTTTAACACATAATGAAACCAGCTTCATTACACTTTTTCTACTCTCACACATGCCACACAACAGAGGGTGCTTTTAAAAGGTCCTACGAGGAAGGATATCCCTGATTTACACTTTAACACACTCAAAGATAAGATGACTTTTTTTAGTCGGACTACTTATAGTTCCTTCTATGTGAGTGTGTGTGATCAGCTCTCAATGCTCATTGTGTTTGTGTGTTTGCGTAGGGGCTCAGCTTTTGTTTGTCCCTATCGGCCACCTCATCATACTCTTCCTGTGCCATGTGCGTAAAATGCATGTCTGCATGCATAGGATTGGAATTAGTCTCTAAGCCGATGTGATGTGTGTTTCTATTTGCTGGAGGTGTAATTATCGTACATCAGCAGTTGGTTGTGGATTGGGTCAGAAAGTAATCTCAAACAGTTCTACTGAAATCTATTGAAACGGTTTGGAAGCAGAGTTATCCCAACCATAAAAACCGAAAGTTTGATAAAGTGAAGCCTTCTGATATAGTTGGTCTGACTGGACCAGAAAATAAGTGAGTAACTATCTGATTATGGTAATGGTGGGACACATGAAAATTATCAATCTATTTGGTTAGAGACTTTATAATTAATTGATCTTTTTCAATTACTGTTTTGGTAAAATAGTCATTTTTTGACAAAATGAGAAAAGTCTTTTCAATTCACACATTGAATTAGAAGAACAGTTGCTCCTGTAATGATAACTGTCAATCAAAATCACGATGGTCATATTTGTGGATGTGAACATGTATAAAATGGACCAATCGGGAGGTTGTCAGTGCAGTTTTGTTTTTATAAATTGCTGCCGAAACAGGTTGGATGAGTTAAATTTATGATAAAACCTTGAATAATCAGGAATACATACACTATTGCAAGGTCAGATAGTAACTCCATTAAAGAGATAAAGTGCAGGTAGCAACGTCTGTTATGTGGAATGAGCTACTCCTCTCTTGGGTATATTTTATTTTGTGAGGAATGTTGATGATGTTTTTATTTCCCTCAATGCAAACAACTTGAATCTGCCTGGAGAATTAGGGGACTGAGAAAAATGTGATTAATTAATTAATCATTTTTATGCTTGAATCGATCGCATATTTGTCTTTGTAATAAATTAGTTTAAATGAACACAATCAATTCCCAGTCCTAGATTGCATAGAAGACTAAATCCCCCAAGCTTAGACTAGCTGATAAATTACTCTGAACAGGGAACAGGTGCTCCATCATTCAACAAAGTCACAAGTTGTCTCCACTTTTACAGGGCTTTTCAATTAGACTAAAATGTGTTGCAAAATTCAGTGAGATGAATGTAAAGTATAACACTGGCAGTAACAAGCAGAAATTCACAGCGACACCCACCAAACATGGACGAGCGAACAACTCCCAAGAGGACCCTCACTCCTTGTAGTTTTTATTCAGCAAGTTTGCACCATTTTCATGAGCTGACGTTGGTGCTACGAGCATACTCTTTGTAGGACAGCTGCGAGTAACAGCAATTAGGTTGAGAGTGTTATTGGCGAGTGTCACTTCCCACTCCAGGACAGAGCCAAATTCTTGTCAGACATTTCCCTTGTTGCTATTGACACCTGCCGTGCTACTACTTCAGTCCACCCCATCTCAAATGTTCACAAAGGAATATGAAGCGGTAAAGTAGTCATGGCCACTGAAGAGCTTGCACTACAATGACAACAATGCATGGACATGAAATTAGGCTTAGGAAAAAAAAACTATGTTGCTTCTTTTGGTTGATAATGTGGGTGATCCAAAATGGCCCTTGCATCAGGGCACGAGATAATTTTACAGTTTGGCAAAATGATGCATTCTTGGACTACTGTTTGATTTAGTTTTTTTTTTGCTTTTTTTCCAAGATGAAAATGACCAAGATGACCAAGATGAATACAACCTTTTAGAGCTAGAAAATTTGCATAGTGTGAGGCTTCATTAATTTCAAAATTGAATTGGAAAAACGTGTCTTATTTGTGGTAAAAGGTAATGGTATGGAGTGAATTATGTGTGGCCAAAACAACTAGGAGCAGTCGTACGGTTGATTTCAAGATTTTAGGAGATTATTTGTGCATAAAATGCTGTGGGTGTTTCCAGCATGTGTGCTGATTGACTGATCATATGCTTTGTTTAAGCATACTATTCTCACCATCAGAGATGGTATTACATGCCAAAATTTATATCATAACCCAACATAAAAGATCCATGTGTATTCTCCTAACAGCTGTTCTACAAGATTATCGACTAGTTCATTAAATCTGGTCAGAGGTCCACTGGCACTCGATCATGCATCCAACACTTGCAGTGCCATTCTTCAAATTGTTTTTTGTAGATATTGAACTAAATGTCTTTTCATATGATTATTCACGTGCAGGTCAGATAACATATCATAGTTGTTTTGCTAAGTCTACTGTTCAGAGCAGTCAATGGCAAACAGAGCAATGTTTTTTGACTATGCTGATCACAAAAGTCATAATTTTTTCAACACCAGTTTCCCTAAAATTTCTTAATCTTTTATGGAGACTGACTAAAAATCATGCAAACTTAATACAGAATGTTACCAAGTACTTTTATCACATTTACACCTCGCCCCCTTCTCAAGAAAACAGCAACAAACTGTGGTACAATGACCAACAGAATTAGGCAGGAAAGCGTGTTTCAGCAGGTTTCCTCTTGTAACTGTCATTGCTTCTGATTCAGTGTCAACGCACTGGATCCTTCCTCATTCAAATTATGCTTAAATCCTAGATCTCCATCACATTGCTCACTAATTGTAAGATTTAAGATCAAGACCAAATATGATTATAATGTAAGTTAAATAAAAGAGGAGAATATCAGGCATCACAAATAAAAACACACTAATTTATTTTTTCCACTTTATTTGTGGTGCCAAATATAAAGTGCAATATCAGGATTTGGGCAATTCCATCCCGCCCTAGGTACTCTCACGAATACCAGCATGAACAAGCTTGTCCTGCCACTGAACCCCGTCCCACCTCCCTGGTGACACACACACACCAGGACACACACTCATACATAATAACATGCACCCACCCTTATCACCACTATCGCTGTGGCGAAGACTTAGCTTCCTGATTTGCTCAGACACATCTAACTACCATATACTTGCTGAGACTGCACACACAACTGCGACAACACACACTTTTCATACAACACAGCAGCATGGTAGCTCCTTATCTCAGCTTGCTTAGATTCAATCAAACAACTTTATGTTCCCCTATACACTCTCGAATCCAAACCTCTGGCTGAGGTATTCACTCATTTACTCTGAGGTATTTGATGGAGGCGATGCTGTGTGTGGGACTCCCGTCTCAGATTTTTGAGGGAGATGTCTATCTGGACCCTACGGGAAGAGCAAAGCACAGACTTGATGGGGAGAAAGGACAAGATTAAAGGACAATGAAGCGTGGTAGGGAGACGCACAGAGGTGTTTTTATTGTCTGCTTCAAACTTTACCAACTTATCATTTCAATGTGGTGGCACAAAGAACACAGAAAACAGCATAGAGACCCAAAAGATGCTTCATGTTGGAAGATTGTATACACCAGTCCAAATGCACAACCTTTTGTCTTGTTGTAATCATGCAAACACAACTTTCCATATTTCAAAACTGTGTCCATGGGAAACGTCAAGAAGGGCAAAAACATTTAGTGTTTGAAGTCACAATGTGTAGATACAGAAATACTGAAGATGGAAATCTTTTAATCAACTTCCTAAATCGAGTGATCAGTCACTCGTTGATATTCTTGTGACCCTCATTTTTAAGGATTGAAATACTTCAGAATTAATTTCACGTTAACTATGGATTATCGTGCATTACATCATGCACAATAGTTTGGTAGTGTGCACTAACAGTCACCTAACAGCAAAAGGTTCCTGGTCTGAATCTAATTTTTGGCCTGAAATTTGTTTAGATTTTTGGTTTTGTTTCTTATTTCTGTTTTCTCGTGCTTTATTTTAGTAGCCTTGTTGTAATGTTCTTCGTTTCTTGTAAGTTGCGTTGTTTCTTGTGTTTGCCTTCCTGTTTTATTTTTATGTATGTCTTGGTTTCTGGTTTCCTTGTGTTTCCTGTTTTATTCTTGTATCTTTCTTGGTTTCCTGTGTTTCCCCCTCTTGTTTCTCAGTTTGCTTAATCCTAAATTCCCCAATACCTATTTCATTCCTCTAGTCACACTCCCCTCTATGAAAGCTTGTCAATCATTTTATCCTTCGCCAGGTGCGTGTCATCAATTTGTCCACCTAGTACTCTTCATGTGTCTGCCTCTGATTTAGGTTTCCGTTGTCTTCAGGTGTGTTCCATTGTCTCAGTTATTTCCTTTTTTTTGTTTTTTTCTAAGTTTAGTTTGTATTTTGGCAACCGCTGTGCTTTTTTATCCTTTTAAAAGAAATCTTTGTTTCCCAGAGTTCCTTTGTTTCCTCCAGTGTTCCTTACCTGGCCATTGCATTTTGGATCCCCTTTACCTGACAGGGCCAAACTGTGTGGAGTTTGTATGCATGCCCACTGCCCAGAAACCATCTATATATCCTAATATTGCAACAAACAGAAAATGCAGCATTGGAATAAACAATACAATTTACACATAGCTCACAAAAATTGTCTTGCTGTGACTAAAACAATGGTATTCAGACACGTAGAAATATATAGTGAAATATATAGTGAATAAAGAAAAAATAATAAACAACTTTCCTTTGATAAGGTATTTAAAACCCAATTTACATAGCATCGGCATTCCTCATCTAATACTTCAAAAGATAGTTACAAGGATGCACAATTAATCATATTTAAAAATGTTAAGAGCAAACCACAGCATGTGATAGAATTTTAATGCTTAATGTATCAATTTATGACTTTTTTAATTTACCGGTCCCAACAACCTGTTAAATGATAAATATCATAAAATGGATACAATGTCTGTTCCTTAAACTGGGAGACATTTAGTTGGTAAGCACAATGTGTCACAATAGGAGCGACAAATAACTGGAAGTAATAACCAAAAGGATTTATTTTTGACAGGTAGTTGATGAAGTGATTTATTCATGATTTTTCCACTGTACTCTGAGATGTCTGATATCTCGCAAGCAGAAAGGTAAATATTCAGGGAGGTGTACGAGAGGGCACACTAGAGGGTAATAAGGGAGGGGTTGGTTTTCCACATGAGATACGTGGGTTTGATGATCCAATGGATTCAGGCGACATTAGTGTTTGCTTGTCCAGAGCAAGGGCTCTGAGGAAAGTCCTATTAGAGCAATAGCTAGTGATCTGATGTGCCATTGTAGAAAACACAATGATTTGGCAAGGTTGACGATGAAAAAGCAGAGATAGGGCAAAGTCTACACTCAGGGAGGGAAGACAATTCAAAGAATTCAAATAAGGAAAATGTGGAAGTAGCACAAGAGGGCAAAACACTGAATATAGAGGATTGTTCCGTAAAAGGTGGTGGTGGCCTTAACAGGTATTTTATGTAATTTATCTAAAGGAGTCCTTAAGTCATGCTACAAAGACTCTCAAATAGTCTTTAACATGCTTTGGTATGTTCTCAATGGTGTCCATGAGATCAAGAGAAAAAAGACATAGATCTGTCTTGATCAACAAAAATGAGAATCCCAGTTCACAAATCTTCAGGGGGAACTGTCGCAAGAGACCTTATTTCTGAAAAAATGTTTTCAAAATAAACAGTCTATTAGTTAATTGTCACTTCCTCTACCTATGTCAAACACACACAGACACACAAATAGCTACATTTAGCAGTGGCTTTGCCTGGAGGCGGTGAGTCTTGGTAATATGTGATGTTGATGTTTCCCAAATCGTGTTAATAGAAAGAATAAACATTGCTTAACCTTTTAATTGAGTGATGACATGATAATGAAAAAGAGATTATTACTCACCCTTTGAGTAAAGCCAAATAGGAGTGTCTTGTGTTCCCCTCTTTACTCCTCTTGCCATCCACATCCATCTGACCTGTTCCTGTTTGTCTAGATTAGACCAGTTCACAACATCAGGATGACTTTCTTCCTGTGTCTGAACATTATGTCCCTGCCATATGCCTGTCACCTCTGGGTCAGTGCGTCATGTACTTTGTGATCCTATGTCTTTTTATTTGTATTTTTGTCATGATCACCCCAGAAGTCCTTCAACATACTATTTTTTCTTCTCTAAGATGTCTTTACTTAGTTTGCTTTTGAAACTACTACAACAAGTAATGTAATCAAAAAGAAGATTAGGGCATACCTTTGTTCTCTAGTTTACTTATGTGCTCAAAATGCACAAGCTTATATTGTTTTTAATGTTTTGAGCCCCCATGGAGCAAATCTAGTTAAAACTTGAGAATAAAAAATAATTCTCCGGCTCAGAAAACACAGTGACTAAACAGAAATTACCCCATTTTAAGAAACAAAATAAAGCTGTAGCAGCCAAAAGTCACTGTGACTGTCTGAACAAACTGGCTCCAAGCCATTAAGTGTTACACTTCCTCCAATGCAATATTATTCATTTGTATACAGAGGCTGTATAATGTATTCTTCTATCCATTTCTACTGCTTGTCCAACACAAGTAGAAGACAAGCAACTGGACAAGAAAAGAAAATCTAAACATTATTCTCACCACACTCTATCTTCTCAAGGCAGAAGGGACACATAGGGCATTTGGTAAATTTGGAGTCTACCACAGGGTATGCTTGACATACCCAGAAAATCTCCAAGATTTTCCTCCAAACTACTTAAACATTTTCCTTTAGGTTCCATAATGCGGGGCTCATCACCCTGTTTCCAATAGAAATAGAATTCAACAAAATAAGACGAGCAATATGAAATCTAGATATGAAAAATTTCAAAGGCCACACAACATATGTGCATAAGGTGCAGTGGGTAAACATAAACTTAAAACTAATGTGCAAAAAACTGTGAGAATATCACTTTAATATGCAGAGAAAAACAGTGGTAAAGTACTTGTGGCAACATTAACAACTTAAACAGCTCTCCACTCAGCTTTAAGACTTTACGATCAGACAGAGTCAGCAGAAAGATATGAAAATGTGAATGACAATATACTCCTTGACATTTAAAAGAGAAAGAAAGAAACTCCTTAGCAATCTCTGCTGTTCAGCTCTTGACTAGTAGCTACTGTCATTTTCTATTTTTTGGGGGCGTTCAGCGATTTAGGTTTTGTGTTCATCTTGTTTAATTTGGTATCTGTCTTGTCTTCCTGTTTGCTTCACTTCCCTCAGGTCCCTCCTGTATCCCATTATCACTCAGCTCTATGCACCTGCATCTCTTAGCCACCTGCTTTCATTTCACTAATCACTGCTCCTCTATAAAAGCTTCTCATTCATGTAACGCCTTACTAACTGTCATGCTGTCAGTACCTTGTCATACCTTGTTCTAATCTCCATGTGTCTGTTTCTAGGCTTTGTTTGTTTTAGGTGTTGCTTGCTCTTTCCCAGTTGAGTTATTAATTTGTATCCAGCTTCTGCTCCGCCTTTTTGTTGTTGTTGTAAATTAATTAGTTTTCTAAAGTTTCCTTGGTTCTTCCCTGTGCTTCCCTCCCTGGACTTGCAATTGAATTTTTCCGCTGGATCTTTTCCCTTCACCACACTGCCATCAGCAGTGTGTCTCTATTCCTGTCCCCCTGTCAGGTTTGGCATTATTCATCTTACTTCTGTAACAAAAATAAGTCTTGAATAATAAAACAGTATTGGATGATCAAGGAGGCTTTTCAGCCTGACAAGTCTCCCTTAGCAAAGCAAAAGTGTTGGGCAGAACACGGCACTCAGATTCCAATTCTGTTGCCATAATGCTGAACACGACAAGGGATAAAAAAAAAAATATGAAAAAAGAAATATCTTTTATCTACATATGAGTGAATAGTAATCAGAATGTATATGCACTGAGGTATGTTTCAGTAAATGCATAGGTAAATTATGTAATTTTTTTGGAGAATATATCAATTGATATGCCTACTAGTGATTCTCTCTACTCTTTCTTTCCCTATTATTACATGCTTTTTATCCTCTTCTTGATTGTCTGGAAGTCTTGCATAAATTTAAAAATCAAAATCATGATTTTCTCCCGCACATTTTTACACGCTATCTTCGGTGCAGTGTCTGTGTTGGTCTGAGTGTGGGGGAGGTCCTATCCCCCTGGGTAACCAATTGCTGGTCAGCACTGCAAGACCAGGAGGGCAGTTAGTCTATTAGAGAGTCACAGAGGAATTCCATGTGAAACAAAGGCTGGCCAACTGACAGGGATCGAACACAGCTGCACTGCTGCAGCTCTGCTACCATGCACCTCTATGTTGTTTTTTTCTATGTCTGGACTTCCATTTCTCCCTTTTGCTCATCTTGTGCTCTTAGTCCAATGTAGCAGATGTGTTCAGATGGTCTCTGAGGACAGAAAAGAAAATAGTAAAGAAATAGTATAACAACCCATTATCAGAAGTAACGCTTTTCAGATTTTCTGTTTGTTCAGGGTAACGATGTCAGAAGTGTTTTTGTCTTCCAACAGGTGATACAATTTCAATACTCTCAATAGACAACTTTAATAACAGAACATCTGGGGATTCAGAATAGGGGAGGCAGTGTGTGTGTGATATGAGTGTATCACAAACTCTAGGTGGCCTTGGCCTCTGAGATGCAGGCACAGACTAAGGGATAAGAAGATGGGAGTAAAGAATCATGCCCTGCAGTGTTTAGATAATGAACTGTGTGTACTCAAGGATGAAGTGTGTGTGCGCTTTTGTGTGTGTGCACTTTTGGATTCCCTACCCAGTGGCTAAATGATTTTCATTCTTTCACCGTGTGAATTAAGGCAGGACATTATCACACACGCCAGTCAGCACTCGCACAAGAAGAACTGTCTCAGAAGAGCAACAGGCATTGGGTTTATGTAGTAACAAGTGCTTTCTTTTCACTTCATCTATCAGACGCTATTTACTGAATTTGTTGGATTTATGTTGCATGACTTGTGTGGAGTGGAGCAAAACACATATGTAATGTTATTATTCTGTCATCTTTGTTGAATAACCTTTTTTTTTTAAAACAGCACACTAAGATATGCAAAAAAACAAGACAAAACACAAGTCACAGGTGTGGTTTTGCAGTGTGGTGGGTTGATTGGCAGGTGGTTGAAAGGAGAGGAAGTGAGCCTGACATGACTATGAGACAGTGTTAACTCCGAACTGACAGGCTGGGAGAGTCACTTAACTCTTTCCTGTCCACACTATCAAATGTATTTAGATAGATAGATAGATAGATAGATAGATAGATAGATAGATAGATAG
>JABUIW010000037.1:466610-529372 GCA_013363375.1 Menidia beryllina
AGATAGATAGATAGATAGATAGATAGATAGATAGATAGATAGATAGAATTGTAGTTGTAATTAGAAGGACTATCTTTCTTAATTTCTCTTGATCGTTCACACCTGCTGTCCGTCTTGGTTTCTTGTCTGGTTGGGTGTTCTACAGTCCTGACCTGACCCAGTGGTTCCGTTTACCGCATTCCACCCGCACGCGTAACCATAAACAACCTGGCTGCGGACATGAGGGGGCAGGAAGTGCACGAGAGTAGGAATTCCACTCTTTCCAATTACATTATTACCAGTTCAAATGATGCTTTCTCTCTACACTGTCAGCACGCACACTCCTCATGCAGGAGGCCGTTTTGTGTGTGTGTGTTTGTGTGCCCAAGACCCAAAACAGGCTTCTATAGAATTTCGGATCTACGGAAATAATATTCCCTGATGTTAAAAAATAAATAGTTCAAAAGCTCATTAAAAGAAATTCTTGAGACAAAAACTCGGTATATCCAAAATGTTGCCGGCAGACTACCAATTTAGTGAAGACATTTTTGATAAAAATGATTTGGTGTCACCAACGACATAAGATTGCCTTTTTCATATACAAAGCTTATAGATCCACAGGCTATGAGGAACACCTATGTTTCTACTGCATCCTACCCATATATATGCCTACATATGTTAAACAAATAGGGAATAATCCGAAATAAAATTGCCTGAATTTTATGACCATTTCAACTTTTAGGCCGAAGCCCTCACAATATTTGTTAGGTCGTTCATTTGGGCTGTCTGCCTCTGGGTGTGAAAAGCTGTCACATTGGAGCGTTCATCCAAAAGGATCGAATGATAACTTGAAAAGACTCTTTGAAAATGTATATTTATGTAAAAGGAACAGGGATTATATGAGTCTGTAATAGCTTTCCCGGTCGCTGGGCTGCTTGCCTCTGTCTTGTTCAAATAATGTTGGAACATGTTCAATTTGATGCTTGAAAATTCACCTAACAGGCCCAACAATGCTTGCCTTAGTGTACTTTTACCATTACATAGAAAAAGGTGAGCACTTGGAAACGTGCTGGATTCTTGTCTTTTATAGATTTTTCAATGACCCCCGAAAAAACGTATATTTTCTTTTTGTACGTCATTAATTATTGTTCGTTAATTTGTGTGAATGAATATATTTCTCCTTTTTAAATTATTACGATTTAACCATTGTGGGTTAAAAAATAATCAGAAATGAACGGACTTCACGTGAGGATGCTCTATGAGGAACATTTCTTTATCCAAGTTTTGGAACGGTCTCTAAATTGTAATTTTGATGCAGTTGCTTTTATTATGTCCACTTGATTAAAATTAATCTGTTTGGTGTTTTTGTGTGTGTGTGTGTGTGTGTGTGTATAGTATAGTTGCCTTAGAAAAAGAGCGCACAGCGCAATCAACATTCCTCAGCGCTTCAGTTCAAGTTTCAGTGGCCTTGTTTTGTTTACGGATTGTGGACATCCTAGTTTACAGCTTTGTTGTGACATGGTGCGCGTGCACACTGCGGCTCAAAAGCCCAGGAAGGTTACAGGTACGCTGCTTCAATGGAGAATAGGTCAAAGAAGGTGGACTTGAGACAGTTATATGAGGCAAGCATTGGTCAAGTAGTGAATTTGCTTGAGATAACAGCATTTATAAACAGTTTAGTCAGCTTCTAAAGTTATCCGTTAGGCGATGGTCACTCTTTTTTTTATTTGAGCTGATACAAAATTAAGATAACTTATTGCCTAAAGCTAATATATTATAGGCCTATCTGATGGATCTGGTCACAGAAATAAACGACTGCGCAATAACTTACAAGGCTATAATTGTGTTTAAAGAAATATTATGTCAGTGTGTTAAGAGTTTAAGTGTAAGATATTAACTAACTGCTATTTAACATGGATATTTGGGGACCACCAATGGGTCTTTAAGGGGTTAGATTAATTGTAAATAGCATAGGAAAATTAATAAAATAACATAGCCTAATTTATAAAAACACTTTATATAATAGCAATTTAAGCTTCTATGCTGTTGTCAGTCCAAGAGAAATTTGCATTTCTTTTAACTGTCCCGTTTTAGCCCTCCGTGAGCTTTTCATTCCATGTTCTCATTTTTTTTTATCTTATTCGTCTAATGCAGTTGTCAAAGCAGCAAGCTCTTTAATTTAAAAGTACATTTATTTTATAGAGGTCTTCATTCGAAACTTTGATGGCTGATTCCTAATTTTTTTTCTGTTTCTTTTTTGTTTGTTTGCCTGTTTTTTGCGTGTGGCACCTCGTAAAGGAGAGTATCACACACTTTCTCAGAAACACTTAAGACTAACAACCCCCGAAATTGGCCTTCTTTTTTCTAAACTCAAACCATTTTGTTCAGTATTGTAGGTCTGTTTGTTGCAACTCTAATCAGCAACCATAATTAGTAACAGTTTAAGAAGGCTATAATAAACATTAGTTTTCGTGGGCTCATGTATTTTCTCACAAATGGCACGAAGAGGTGCAAAAGTATTCTTTAAACTTTTTTCCTTTAATGATATTGCTGTTAGCCTGTCGCAGAATGATATTTCTCTCTCAATCTCATGTTAATTGATAGATGGATCAATTAACCCAATGTATTGAATGATGTCATGCTCTAACCAAGTCAAATGCTTACAAAACAACGGCATAATGACGGTGTTGAGATTATCTGGAAATACTCTCCGTCTTAAACATGTGACAAAGACATTGGGACAAGAAACAACATCGCGCTGCAAATGCTTCAAACTGGGAGTCTGCGGTAATTGCATGATGAGAGATGGTTGGCTCTCACCGCGGTTCAGCTGCTGCGGCCCGGCTATAGACTGGGTGCAGGGTGATGACACACATACCAATGCTGTTCCACCTGCGCACAGGCTCCCAGATCACGGAAATACACTCCAAGAGAAAGCCAAGGGGACCCTCATGGGTGGCCGGAGAAATGCATACCTCTTCACGCACTTCGCTCTCCGTTGTGAGCTATAATTCAGCAGCATTGCTGTCCAGAATTACTTAGAAAACCTTTTGGACCGGTTTATAGTCTGGGTCGTGGCAGATGACATATACATTTCGCCTCTCTGTGTCTCATAAAATATGGATTGTGATTGTTATGTTGACAGCATTGAGAAAATCAATATTCTTGTTTGAATCTTATTCTTTTGTCCACCCCCGATGAGTTATTGTGCGCTGAAAGGCACGTGAAAGCAACACAAGATATTTTCTATCTTCTTTTAAAGATTTAGTTTTTTGCTTGCTTTGTAATCCAAACAGAAAAAGAAAATATCCTAATAAACCGTAATGCCACTTATCTTCCGAGTGTGATACTGCGCGTTTCAACGATTTCATGCAATCTGTTGTTAATGATATGCATTCCTATTCAATCGTTGTCAACAAATGGGTGTTTTTTGCTCTCTTTCTTTTAGCGCAATAATACGCATAAAAGTTCATATTTTCACTGATAAATAGAATTTTCATATACAAGAAGACATTAGGAGGCGGGAACTAAAAACAGACACAAATCACAAAGTGCTACGTCGCTGCACAGACTGTATTGGAGAAGAATTAGCCTGTCGGTGGCCTTACAAAAAGAAAAGGGCTGGGCTTAGTGGCACACGAACCACAACTTGAGTTGCGCATTCAGAATCCAGCTTTACAAAATTTCGAACTGAACGGAGAAGATCTGCTGTGTGAGACCTACTGAGTTTTAAAAGTTAGATTTGTCTGTGCGCTTTCAGCTCGAGGTGCATCCTGATAATCTGCAGGAGAGACCTCCGATAAGCGAGCCAACACTTTTGATTTTCAGCGGTTGAACCGGGCTGATTTTTCTTTAGTGTGCGCGATGATGGCCACCTACCAAACCCCGGAGGATGACCCAATGGCTTTAATGATCCACGACACCAACACAGCCAAAGAGAAAGAGCGACAAAAAGAGGAGCCGGCCCAGGACAAAGTGTCGGAGAAGCCGGATCCGTCTCAGAAACCACCGTACTCCTACGTCGCTCTCATTGCCATGGCTATTCGGGAGAGTTCGGAGAAGCGCCTCACCCTCTCTGGTATATACCAGTATATTATCAGCAAATTTCCTTTCTACGAGAAGAATAAAAAAGGCTGGCAGAACAGCATCCGGCACAACCTGAGTCTAAACGAGTGCTTCATCAAGGTTCCGCGGGAGGGCGGCGGGGAGAGGAAGGGGAATTACTGGACTCTCGACCCAGCCTGCGAGGACATGTTTGAGAAGGGGAACTACAGGAGACGCCGCAGGATGAAGCGGCCTTTCAGACCTCCACCAACGCACTTCCAGCCAGGGAAAGCCTTGTTCGGAGGAGACGGCTACGGCTACCTGTCCCCGCCCAAGTACCTGCAGTCCAGCTTCATGAACAACTCCTGGTCGTTAGGCCAGCCGCCCACTCCCATGTCCTATACGTCCTGTCAGATGGCCGGCGGCAACGTCAGTCCAGTAAACGTGAAAGGGCTGACAGCACCCACATCATACAACCCCTATTCCCGGGTACAGAGCATGGCGCTGCCCAGCATGGTGAACTCTTACAACGGCATGAGTCACCATCACCACCCCGCTCATTCCCACCATGCGCAGCAGCTGAGCCCGGCCACCGCGGCGCCGCCCCCAGTCTCCTCCAGCAACGGAGCGGGCCTTCAGTTCGCCTGCTCTCGCCAGCCCGCGGAGCTCTCAATGATGCACTGTTCTTATTGGGAACACGAGACCAAGCACTCCGCGTTACACACGAGGATTGATATTTGAATTTTTACTGAGCGGTCTGTTTATAAATGAGAACTGTGAGACTCCGTTCCTGTGATTTCAAAACAGAGCCTACAGTATTTTCTTAAAGAGACTGTTGGGCCCAGTTGACATCCGTGAAAGCCGATGAGGAGATACGCGCTTGTTGGTGATGAAAAGGTTTTACAAAAACGGGAGGTAAAGAAGTCATCCGCACCCACCAGGTAGCACAACCTCCAGGAGCCATATCGTGCGCCTGTTTTACACTTGGACTGATGGCCAAGTGTATTTTGTTTCGTAGACCATAATTATTGAAATGAGAACCGTTTTTATTAACAAGGGTATTGCAAACATTGTTGACACTGCTTCAGTTGTATTTTATGTGTGCGTAAGGAATTTTCTCACCATTACGCACGGCTTACCAAAAAAGTTGCCGAATGACATGATGACCTGTGATGCCCTAATGAGGTCAATCCTGTAAAATATTATTAAATCACTTCTCGTCTTGGTTTTGAGTAACATGCGCAGAGCAAGACGTGCACGATTAATCTTTGTCTGGAGCGGATTCAAATGTCGAGAGGTAAAAAAAAAATAATCCGTCAAAATTGCCATAATAATCATTCAGGGCTTTTCAAACTTTTGAATAATTTTTGTATGTAAATGTAAAGTCTCGTGTGACCCCAGCCAGTGCCAGGTTTTGTTCATCTTTTTCTTTTCTTTTTTAAGAAATGTGATTAGTTATTTCTCATGTTCAATTTTAATTAGCACTTTGCCCTCTTTTCTAGGTTTGTGAATTTCTTAATAAACATGTATTTCTTAAAATAATGCGATGGCCATGAAATAATCTGTCTCACATTCTGATGACCACATACAACCAAAAGAGAGAAAGTCGGTAACACAGCAGAACTTTACTTTAATATGAGGATACTTTCATCACATTTATTCATTTGTCTTTTTTGGTGGTCCACTTTTCTTTTAAGCTATTCATGCGTTGGCTGCTTTAATATCCCACAACTGATCAGTATTGTTTTAGTTAATTTAACTTTATATGTATATGATTTTTTACATATAAAACGTCGAATAACAGCACTGATATTAAAAATAAAATAAAACCCGGCCAAATTATAAAACCATTATTTATTAATAGTGGCTACAGGCATTTACAATGTGTAATCACTTCTGTCTCAACATGATTTGCGCAAACGTTTTTGGTTGATACAAATGATCTAAATGACCAGGCGTTATGTATTTCAACGTTTTTAAAATTGATTTCAGAGCTTTAAATAAGCATTCGGCTCTTGATATTTTACAAACTGTACCATGTAACTCCTTCAGCTAAACTTCGTATGTGTTTACATCCAAACGCATATTCAGTGGTATTTCTTAAATGAGAATTCAGTCATACAATAAAGCTAGCAAAATAATATAACGCATAAGAATAGTTAAACTGACAATAATAACTCTATTAATGATAAAAGCTAAAAGTTATATATATCCCGCTAAAAACTATTTTACTTACTTGATATCTTTTTCGCACAAAAACAAAAATATCAATATTCTCTTGTCCAAAATTAAATGTAATAATGATAATAAAGTCATGCAACTTCAACACATGATCCTTTATCTCCTGAAACATAATTTATTTCACTTGTTCTACAAGTTTAGCTAACACAGGCGGAAGATTTAATATACTGATCAATCCTTATTTTTTTCGAGACAAGAAATTAACCAGTTACTCAAATCCACCGTGTCTCGATGTTCTACTATGCGTTACGGTTTCTTGTGGCTGGAGCAGTTTGGGGAGTGAATTGGTTTAATGTAGAGGAAAATGTGTACGTGTATAGATATACACACACATTTAATCGTTTCATATATATATGAAACGATGACAACAATGCTGAAGTCATTGAAAGGGCGCCAAGAGAGGTCCACCTCTGTCCACTCTCTCCTCTGTCAAGCACAACCTCATCACCCCATCAAGCATTACAAAAACCAAATAAAGTAAACAAAAATTATTTAAAAAAATGAAAAGTAAAACAACAAGTACAACCTAGGATTGGTTTTAACAGGGAACACAACTTGAAAGCTTTAATTTTATGGTCACAGTTGCCTTTGCTGTCATTACTATGTGATATGTACAATGGTTATTTCATCTTAGAGGGCGGCGACATTAGATGGAGGCTTTAGTTGAGTGTCAAACTGGCCCATTGGCAGGAGGTGTCCTGACTTAGGCAAGAGGCCTGCATTTTATGAGTTAAATTCAAGAAAATTACAACCCATTGGCCCAAGAAGGAAAAGGGGCATGAATACTAAAACTAACGCTGAAATTGCAATGTAATTGATATATTCTAAAGGCAACTCTGGAAAAAACATGTTTGAAAACTTAAGGAAAAATCCAAGATTCGTAACTCATAAATGCAATGTAACCATGCATCCCTATAAGGTTTTTCATCGCTGACAGTCCACATTATGTACTTTGATACCATAGGCGTGCGGAAGAAACCCACGAGCCTCTGTGGACTATAGTTTTCAAGAACATTTACAATTCACTACCTTGTAAAAGTTGTCAGATACGATCACCTCGTGGTGAATGCACAAGATAGGCCTTAACTGTTTATCCAAAACTCACATTAATTAAATAACACGCCCGAATGTAATATTTGAATAAACACGACGTCTCTAAAATGCACCAGTGTGCACAGCTGTCGTTTGCCTCGTGTCGGACTGCTGAGGCCAAATGAAAGCAGGAAGACAGTGCCATCATCAGCAGGGTGAGGGGGCAGCCGCAGTCCGAGGAGCTAAAACTGACACTTCTTTTTCCTCTGGTGCGCGAAGGCAGCGTCGACGCAAGCCTGAAATGTAGCAGTGTACATTCTAGGCTTCCTCACATTAATGTTTTGTAAACAATAAGGAGATAAGGGTGCGTTTGAAAGGCAAGTGGATTCCAAACAAGGTTCCAAAAATAATAAATACGTCTGTTTTACAAGAAATAATGTTTCAACGAGTGTAACTAACCTTTACGGACCACAGGGGCGGACAAAGATACAATGATTTCCATTTTCAACGGAAGGTCAGAGCTTAAACGATTATGTTTGACTGTTTTTCTATGCTGGTCTCAGACAAAGACTCCTCATTGCCTAAGTGAGAAGGTATATTGTCACTTATTCATATGTACTAGTGGCAGGAGCGCGTCTGCGCAGTCGGCACACTAACTTCTTTTCTTTTTTTCCCCTCTATTTATTTATTTATTTATTGTAAAACTCTAAGGCGTGCGCGATCACGGGCGAGGCAGGTGTGCATTTACGCACAGAGGTTGTCGGTTGAACCAGCCAGGCGGGAACAATGGGCCTGCATACAGGATGTCTTGGGGGGGGGGGGGGGGGCTTGAGACAGATAAGGCCAGCAGAGGTTCACGGCTAAGCAAGGTAGCTTTAACACGGTCAGACTCACCATGAGGTCTTGTGATCCTTGGCCGTCTCGGATGTGCATGTGTTTTTGGTCTGTTTTATGAGGACAACCGGTAAACATGCACTGCATTTAGTAGTAAAATACGACGTATTGATGGTCGATACCTGATATGTGGAACGTCTTCCAAACCGTTTAGAAATCAAATTAACAGAATTCTTAACATTAATATGGTAAGTGTGAGGGCAAAAATTCTCCATAGTTTAAGACAGGCCAGCGGCAGTATCTGTTATTCCTTACATTTTTGCCACATCTGTATTAAACTTTATAGAATATGCACAGAGATTAATATTTCGTCAATCTCTGATTGCTCGTCGTTGAAGTGAAAAAGGTTGTGCGGCTTTTTTCGAGCGTCTTTTGCGCAGAGTTTTCCTGTGAATAACCATGATTGTAACCCTTGTTGTGCTTTTTGGAGATGAAAGATTATAATCAACGAGGCGAATGAGGTCAAGTCATTGAGGAGGCAACGCATTTGACCATTGCCTCTTCACCGTCGCAGCTACACACACACGCACTCAGGCGCACATAGGCGCAGTTTGGAGCGTACCTGAACTCGTTCCGGGTATGACAGTTCGCATGCTTCAGAGGACATCGGCGATGCGACCCGGCCGGTCAAGTCACACGCAGGTTGCAAGTTTCCCAATGCCTGCACACAATTGCATTCCTGGCATTCTGGCTAATGTTTGAGATCGAGGAGCAACAGTTTCCACTTAGAAGCAGCGGACATCACCCCAAACCCATTGAAAAGGAGAGTGTGGGTCAGCACTGTTTGGTATACATCTGCTCCAAACAGGAAAATATGCAGAGATTTGATTCGCAGAAAATCCGGGAATTGTTCAAAACAGCATGAGTTTTTTTCTCACATTTTCTTTACTTGGAGCAGAAAAGAACCAAGGTTTCAATCTGCTTGCGAAGATGTTCTATTCTGTGCTTAATTTAGAGCTGTTTATTTTCTGATGGCTTCCTCTGGTGAATCTGCAATTTGCCGCGGTGATCTACGTGATGTTTTCGGTGACTGTAGATCCCTATCTTAATGGCAGCCCCCTCGAAACAATAGATTACATGTAATAATTATTTAATAAGCCAAAATAATTGCACTATTGTATGTCGATACACCGCCCCAGTTTATAAATTGAAGCTGTGCGTATGTTAAATGGACTCAATTATCTCTATAAATACACACCAATGTTTTCTTTTCGAGGAACAGAAGGGCTGACATCCATAGAAAAAATCATCAGGCTCTGACCTCGCATTGCCTTCAATACACACAAGCTAAAAGGTTTGGGTGGGAGCTGGGGATCAATACACTGATTGACTTTAGAGGATATTATCAGATGCTTTCCAAAAAATACTTTCCAAGCTATTCATCAATTTCACTGTTAATTTCGAAATTATACATTTTCCCGGATCTCCTTCTGCGGACTAAACAAACAGCCGCAATGGTTTGCACGCAGTTCTTTTTCCCCCTTTTTTTTCTGTGGATGTTGCGGAACTGGCCGGCTTATACTGTAAAGGGAAATGCGATAAAATGCTTCCGTTCTCTTGATTATGAGCTGTAAATTGCTTTGTCGGGATTCAAATGGCAGGTCTTTTTCCCATCGCACTGATGGATTCTATTTTTAAAGCCCTTTCCTCTCTCGCCCCTTTAAAAACTTCCGCAGGGATGGCAGCTATAGGCTATTAGGATAACTTCTCTCCTGTTAACGTTTCAATTAATCAAAGATGATGCAAAGTTCCCACTGGGATCATTAAGGGTCAACACCTGTTGTTCTGATACTTTTGGTTTTATAATCTCATGGTTAGCAGACCTTGGGGGACAGTGTGAGACCAGCAATCACAGAAAGGCAATTAAAGAACAGGCCATTATAAGCAATAAAAGTCAAGCTTACTTGTATTTGAGTTTCCTAATGTGTAACTTAAAAAAAACATCAAATCAATTCTATAATGATCAAATTCAGGCTCTTCGGTTTTCATAGATTTCACAAAGAGCAGGGAAATGTTATGAGTAGTCACCCCAAAGTTAATCTTCAGTCATCTCTGAATAAATGATCCAGTCTGTTATTTGGCTGTTAAAATGTCCAATTCTGACTTAACTTCCGTTAAGTAATAAGATTTGTGAAGTCTCCCTATTGGTTGAAGGATAGACATGCAAAACAGGAAGCTGGCCTTAGGCCTGACCCAGGTCTAGCCTTTATGTGCATGCCAAACCTAGTCCCAGGTCAGATCCCAGACGCAGCAATCCAATTTTAGCCGCATTTCTTTCAAGCAATTACATACATCTTGGCAAGGCCTCACAATTAAACAAATGATTGTATTTTGATATCCAAAATTATACGCATTCGCATAAGACATCCTTTCAAGTTGAATATGCTTTTTATTACATGCTTATCATCTGTGATGAGATTATGCACAGTGTGGGTTTGGACCGAGTTAGGGTACATTTAATCGAATAAGAGGATCAGTAATGGAAGCATGCTGGACCTAAAACTATACGACATTGGCTGCTCGCTTTCAGCCTGGCTTATGTTGAGCAAATTTCAGACAATGACAACATTATGAGGGGGAACTCTGAATGGAAAGCCTTTAACCCTGCCTACCATAGGTCAAAAACATATATGACACAATTTTACATCACTGGTGGGGCCCACCAAACATCTTAAACCAATAGGTAAGTAAACATAGTGACAGAGCTCACTCTATTGGTTGCACTGCTTAAAATAAGTTATATGCTGGCCATTTTGGACACAGAGTTTCACAAACTGAAACGGTGAGAGACTACACCATCGGAGACATGTATTTGTATGTTAGGTTCATTAGAGCCCTCGCTTAGAATGGTCAAATTGAAAAAAAAAATTCCACGTCATCCTAATGTATGTACAAAAAATTCTAATTTTGGTAATATTTCTCACAAGGATTCCCTCTTATTTTTGCTGTTTAGATATTTGCTGCCCTCCTGTGGCAAGCAATTTGCTACCACCCCTTCTTCTGCATTTTGCATGACCATGCATGTCAATGGCTTCAAATCTAAGCTGCGGCTTGTCCACATGGTGTTTATTTATTACCCCAAATTCCTGCCACAGTCCAAAAACGTGCATCTCAGGTTGGATGATGATTCAGATTTGACAATAGAAGTGAAAAAGGCCTCCTTCTGAATCAGATAAATCAGGTACAGAAAAGAAATAATCTTCATTATTTCAATATTCATTTAGATCCACTTAAAATCCAATTTAAAAGCCATTAACTGATTAATTAATTAGTGACACTTCAAACTGTCACTAAAAGGGTTTCAGATTTGTTTTTTTGTTGTTTTTTATACCTTGTCCTGTTCAGTATTATGGCAACAGAGCTGAAATCTGAGAACTGTGCTGTGCTGTGCTGAAAAAAATGCTTTGCCAAGGGAGGCTTGATTATCCAATGCTCCTTTAATTATTTATTTTTGGTTGCAAATGTTTATATGTATCCCATATTATCCAATTTTGCCAACTTGACAGAGGGACAGGGAAGAAGAAAGAGCAAAGAGAAACAAACTAACCCGAAAAGGAGAAAGTCCTTTAGACAGAGAGAGCGAGAAGAATGAAAGACAACAAAACCGTACAATTAGCTGCTGTATCTGTTAAAAAGCAAAAACATCCTGTGATTTTTCATGGGCAATTCAGACGGAGAATCTTCAGGAGCACCCACAGATGGACAGAGTGAAGAAAAAACTGATGGGTAACTGACTGTGTGTGTGTGCGAGTGTGCAAATTATGCTCAGTTATGTGTGCAGAGGGGCCACCAGCCACAGCCCACCCTTTGGTGCACCAAAGAAGGCAGAAAGTGCCCCGAGACCCAGTGCTCCAGCAGCAACCCTGGAGCATAGATCCAAGGAAGACAACCCCACAGACAACTATGCATCCACCAAGAAGGCCACAGAGGTGTCCCCCCAAGAACAATGAGCGACAGCACACCAGCCAAGGCCCTATCCCCCAGACATAGACCGCAAACCAGGACCCAAGCCCTGCGAGCCTGAATACTTCCGAACCCCCCCCCAAGCATAAACCTAACTTTCTTGGCCCCTCTTCCTGCCACCTACTCATTGAGGTCTGCCTCTTCAGTCTCCCCCAGTATAATGTTGAGTGTGTATTTTTTTTTAGATCTGGCCAGATGCTCTTTCTACCTCTGAGGTAATGCATCTAAGAAGCTACCAGCCAGTAAGAGATGTTCCAGAAAGAGGTGAGGCATAAGACAGTTTCCCCTCACCACCTCTGCAGAATCTTGGTCTCTGGGTCAGCTGTGTCCAGCAATGCTTTCCTTGGTGCCTCCTGGAGAGGACCATTCCCCAACTAGCTTCCCACCCGAGAAATCTGCCCTGCCAGCTTCTCCGGCCTCTTGCCTTCCTTTTCTCCTGGGCTTTTCCATCACAGAGAGTGACCTCTGTCATGGGATTTTTCTTCTTTCAAATAGATTTTTTTGGTTTACGTGGTGTTTGTTCCCAGTCAATACAACTGGGTCAGTGAGTCTTTGAATAAGCCTATTTGTGGCATTCATCTTGTCACTGTATGCTCAGCTGGTGCCCGCTGAGCGGACACATGTTATCATTCTGATACAAACAAACAATACAAAGACATTACAAATGTTTGTCAGAAAATAACTTTCTATAAGATCATTAACATACTCTTTCCAGTATTTTAGAAGGTGTTTACAATTCACTTCTAGAAATACAGCCTGCACGGTTTTGTAAATTAGACTGTGCAGCTTGGACCCTAAAAGAAACAAGGAGAGCCACAAGAAAATTGTGTTACGAAGTTGTCCAAGTGTCAGTAAGTCATCTTGGCGAGTACAAAATGTGACACACTTTTCTGCCAGCTGAAGCATTGTGACAGCCACCTAAACATTTATCACAAAGACTCTACATTGAAGTACATAATCACACTGACTCATAATACTGACAACAGCCTCTGTTAGAAGCTTCACAGCTTCACAGTGCATATTCTGTCCCTCATCTATGCAACACCCAAGTATCTGGGGAGAGGAACAAAATCAGGCTATAGCTAAATGGATAAACAAAGAAGAACCAAAAAAGACTGCCATGTGGCACATATTCTGAGTGGGGTATATGCCATGGCTACTGTGTGTTTACTGCTGTCAATAATCTGCATCAAGTTTGATCGTGTAATCATTGTGGGTGATTTTAACACTCATGTTGACAACCCCCAGGACAGGGGGACCAAAGAACTGTGTTGTGTTTTTGAGAACTACGGACTGACTCAGCATATGACAGAGCCCACGCACAATAAGGGGAATACTCTGGACCTGATAGTCTCCAAGGGTCTGAACATTTCCAAGGTTGTGGTGACTGACGTTGCTCTGTCTGATCATTCCTGTGTTTTCTTTGACATCTCTATCTCTGTGCCCAAAAGTGTCCAAACAAAGATAATCACAAAACGGTTTATCACTGAAAGCACCAGTGAAACATTTATTCAGCTTTTCTCCCCACACCAGCCCTCTCAGGGCTCTCAGTCACTGAGCTTGTAGATCTTTTCAACTGTAAAATTACAAATGTTATTGATGCCATTGCTCCCACTAGGGTCAAAGTGGTCTCTGGTAAGAAAAGGTCTCCATGGAGAAATGTCCCACTGGTGAGAACGGAAAAAAGAGAGTGTCGAAAAGCTGAACAAAGGTGGCGAAAAACAAATCTCCTGGTCCATTATAACACCTATAAAGAGAGACTTCGCATTTATAATTTAGAACAGGAATGTAAGGTGGTCCTTCTTCTCTGTCATTATCTCTAGAAACAAAAATAATTCACGTGCTTTGTTTGCTACTGTCGATAGGTTAACAAACCTTCCAGTACCAGTAGCATCTGAACTTTTATCGAACAAGGCCTGCAATGATTTTACCTCCTTCTTCAAAGATTAAATTCCGAAGATCAGACAACCAGTCAGTGCCTCCATATCAAGTACAGGATATGTGTTGTCACAGTGTTCAAGCATAACTAGTTACAATATGACCGAATTTCATGTGATCAACCATAAAAACCTGGAGGACATTATACCAGATCTGAAAACCTCCTCTTGTTGCCTTGATATTCTACCGAGCGTTTCTTTTTGCTCTTACAGCCTTACCTCTTCTTATCATTTAAGTTTTTCAGCTGTTCTCAAACATGCCCTTGTCTCTTTGGTCAAATATGATTGTTTTAAATGCATAAAAAAAGAGAAAAACATTTTATTTATGTTTAATGTATCTTTTTTACCACTAGATGGCAGTACAACTCAAAGGTTTCTACCAACCTTAAGCTTTTTTCACATGTGGAATAGAGTAGTCTCCAGTAAAGACTAATGACCTTTTCATACCAGTCATTGGATAGAATATTAAACAGTGTGCTTTCATGATTTAACGTGGTGGTACTACGAATGTGCGTGCAGATTTGATGATTCTTGTTAAGCCAACTAGACTATGAAAAAAAGTATTTTATTGGTTCTGGTATGTCTTTTAATTTGTGGGTGAAATTAATCCTCTGCAGTTGTGTGCCAGTTTCAGGCACAAAACCTCAAAGAAAAGCCGGTTTTCATTACGTCCGCCTGAATCCAGCTCTATCTGACCAGACCTTGAAAAAACATCCGGTGGTCTTCACAATAAAAGCATCACAGGCCACGTTTTATTTTCTGTTAAAACCAGAGAATGCACACACCGGTCACTCACAGCTATCACCCCCTTAAAAGTTAGGAGTATGTGGGTAATCGAACATCAAACAATGAGCTTCTTACGAACTCCAAACATTCTTCTTCTTTCATGATTGTGTTTAATCCTTCATCTGCACAGTATTGAAAGCATGAAGAGCAATGATTGCCCTACCTGGAGCAACCTCAAAATGTAACAATAACAATAACACTGTATGGAAACCAAGCAACAGCCCATAAGCTGGGGCTCTACTTGAGATGGGACTGATCCTGTGGTCACACCAACAGTTCACAAGCTGTCAAGAATATTTGAGCCCAGCATCTTCAAGACGATACTACTATAATAATATATATTGTTTAATATATATAATATATGAATTCATGGCATGATGGGGATAGATAGATAGATAGATAGATAGATAGATAGATAGATAGATAGATAATTAACTTTAACTGCATAAATAAAAGGAAGAACTACAAGGATAAAAGGAATGAATCAGATAGTATGTCTAAATCATGTATCGATAGAAACTTATTTATGTACAGTAATACAATAAAATATAAACAACTTCCAGTAAATTCAATTTCACATTTGTTCAATTCATGTGGACGAAAAAAATCACTATGAGCTGGAGCTGAAGAAGATTGGAAAAGGGACAAAAAAAACAAAACAAAAAAACCCATAACAGACGTTTAGGGACAACTGTTAAGAAGGAGACAGAACAAACAAATTCATAACTACAATGTCACATGTATATGGAAAAAAGTACAAAATAAAAAACAATAAAGAAAGTCAGAAAGAAGTATTGTGGGAGGTCTCCCATCCGTGGAGGTGTGTAATAGCATAAAATAGCATAAGTGTGGGATGTTTCATGGTCAGCTGAGTCATCCCTAACTATATGGTCCTTCGAAAAAGGAAAGATTTTAGCCAAATCTTTTACACTCCTCAATTACACTCATCTTTTTTCTTTTTATCTTAAAAATACACCCGGCTGCTTTTATTATTGAGGTTTTGACCGGAACTCGTCGCAGGCTCACTCACCACCAGCGGCACTTGAAATTGGCGGTGACGGTGGGAGAAGAGAGGGAGCTTGCGGAGGGAAATACCTTGGCGGTGGTGCTGCTTCACCGTCTCAAACAGGAAGCTCACCTCGCTGCTGTTCACCTGCGAGGTCTGTGTCCCACAGAGAGAAACTGTCGAGTTATTGGGTCGCACAGGTGCCTTCTACTTCAAATAGTTATTTGGCGAGGAGGTAGCAGCAGTACCAACTTCGAGCCGCTGTATCTGTTCGGCGCATTCTTCAACGACACCGAGAAGTCAATGAAGGTAGGACTCCAGTGACCAAGTCGAGAGTCGCGTTTTCGCCCGTCAAAAAGACGTCAATTCGAAACTCCGCTCACCTGTCTATCTTAATTAAAGCATTGTTTGCCAATTTGAAAGACGATACAACCATCGCATTTAACTTCTAACATATACAGCGCAGAGCTAATACTTTTTAATTCAGCATCAGTTCAGTGTTTCACATACGGAATAGCTCCTCAACTATTTAAGCTATCTACCTGAAGTTATTCCCTGGTTTTGAGTTAAAAAATTACGGCCAAGCTACCCGAGAGCATACTGGCCACATATATTTTTTTTAAGGCTGCGGCGCTTAAAGCGTTAAGCTAACGTAATTCAAATTGCGTTTACTGTTATTGCCCTCTGCCTCAAAGCAGGTCAACAACAAGCTCATTAGGTCAAGGCTTTTGAACGGTGCTCCCTCCTGACGAGAAAGGAATGTAGCATTCCGCAGTAACTATTCCCGAAACGGAAGGTATTTTCATTGTAGTTGTAGCTATTTATTGGCTTGAGAATGCTTTTATTAAAAAAAGATTTACCTATTTGTTTTTGTCGAAGGGGTTCTTTTTACAGTAAGCTGACTGCTATTCAACTGTCACGCTGGCGACGGTGTGTCAGCTGGAATGTAGAGAAATGGACGGACGGTTAAGCCAAATAAAGAGGATGTGAAACTATAACCATGGCGCAAATCTTGTTGTCAGCTTTTATTCTAGTGCAATTCTGCTTCCATTACAGTAACAGTTACCAAAAGCCCTAATACCCAAACTTCGAGGCAAGACTGTATTCCTGATCATTTGTTTAAGACAGAATCAATGGTTTTATGGCTTTTGATTTTGCCATTTACTCAATCACCTTTAGATGTCACAGGCAAGAGTGTAACGGACTGTAATGTGTACAGAAATGTGGATCGGATCCATCAGTTGTATTCAAATACACCTTTTTCATAAGATAGCCTCAGCACATGTGACGAAGTTGAAAAGAAAGTATTTTATTTGTAAAGTTTAAGCAGTTATTTGGATTTAAGAACTTATTGAATATTGATTTATTTTTGCAGCTTTTTTGTAAGTGTTTGGACAGCATATATTGATCACCCAGCTGGTTTGGTTTGGGTATTGGTGATTTTTTGGAATTTAAAGACATCACATTGCTTTTCCCTTACAAGGTTTCGTGCCTTTGAAGTATGGTAGCAGTTGTCATCTATCTATCATCTTTGAGTTCTTTGACTTATGTTGTAAGTTTCATGATGAAATTGAAATTGACAGAAAAGTCCATGCCAGCCTGCCACCACTGTTGATATTCTTATCTTGGTTACATCTGTCCACGCAATCTGTCCACGGTTTTTATTGATTAATTTTTTAAGCCCACATCATTAACAGTCAACACTTTTCTTTGGAAATTACTCTGTTTAAACTCAGTGTCACCCAATAAACTTGCAGGATCTGCTCATGGAAATTATGTCAGATAGTTTTCAGTCTTTTCTCCCTTCTTTTTATTTTTTTTTGTCGGTGTGTGATTGGATGTTTGCGCTCAGCATGCCATTGTCATTACGCATCCTTTTGCCCCCTTTCTTATCATTCATGATAACGGAAGAGAAAGTTTTACCCATCAATGGTTTAGTTCACTTCTGTGTTAGCTTACTTTATGGTGAGCTGGACAGGCATATTCCAAGTTGAGCAAGAATAGATTCCCCATTTTTTTATTCTGAAAGTTACAAGCCATTTGGAAACCAGAAAATAATTTCTGCGATGTACAATGTCAGGATCTAATATTTCACACAGCAACAAAACTGGTTGTATGGTTTGTATTGCATTCTGCAAATGTAAATGAGGAACATGTTTTATATAAAACAAGCCAGTTGATTATCGAAGTGAAAAAAAAAACGGAGCCACACACCATACATTTGGATAATTTTCAGACAGTGGTCCCAAAAGCACTATGTAGGGCAGGGTCTACTGTCAAGTCCCCTTTGAGGTAAAGTTAGAGAACACTGATAAGGCTAACTGACGTCACTTTTCAGACATCAACCAACAATGCAGCTATTTACCCCGAGCCAGATTTAGTCCCAAAGTGGGCCTCTCTGAGAAACTGGGCCCAAGTAAAGGCAGAATTCTAACCCAGTGTGTCATAAAATAACAGAGATGGTGTCTATCTAATGTATGCTTTGCCGTATTAATCTGCAAATTAAGTTTACTTGTTTATTTTTGTAACCTGGTTTGTGGTTCAGTTATCAGAAAAACTCCCATAGGAACCTTGGCAACAACTGGAGAAAAACATGTTATTGGTCACAGGGGCAATGACTGTGCTACAATTACTGAGTAAAATTCATCAAGAATACTTGTGCCTAAAGCTGGCATTCATTCTTTTAATACCCTCAGTGCGTTTGGTTGAAATCTTATGAGCCACAGAGCATTTTTCACAATATTATTCACGTGATCAGAGGCTCCCCAAATCTGATTTCAGAGCGTTTGACAACCCCAGCATGCGCCGCTGTCGTTGAATTGATGAGATGGTGCCGGAAGTAAAAATGCTGACCACCAACTCAAAGAGTGTTGTGTAAAAGGTTGAAAGCAAGCTCATGCTGTTTCATGGAAAGGGGTAAACTGCAGTGAAATGTTATTCAGGGGTTTTTATTTGTCATTGTTTTCCTACTATGAAAATTTGTGTGTGATGCAATTAGACTACATTCATACACTTACTGACTCATAGACTGACAGACAAGACTGCTGTTCCCTCCTTTGCTCTGAGGATAGCAGCGGGTAGGCATATCACACAAAAAAGCTTTTCCTGACATGACTTAACCAGATCTTGTTCAAACACAGCATTCCCCATGTTTTACCTCCTTTCACATTTGTTTTGCCCGTTTTATGTTGCTTGCCTGTGGACAGGTTCCCCAAGTATTAACTCATTGACTGCCAGCCATTTTCAGAACAGAGAGTCGCTCACTGCCAGAGTTTTTTGAGCATTTTGACTGATTTTTCTAGAGCCACAGAATAGTTTGTGCTATGACTATGTAAACACCGAACACACCAAAAGAAAGAGTAGACTCTCTTCTATCATCAGGATAAAAGATTTTGTTTCTACCTTATTCCGTTCTTCTTCGACGTGCGTCTCACCGGCGCCATTTCTCTCATAGCGAACCATTGCGTTTGTTTTTATTTGCTTACAATCTATGCTAATCTCCCATCAAAAGTGGCACAGCTACCTAGAGGGTCAATTTGTTTCGCCGATTTTCGCCGATCGTCCCCCAAGCCACTCGCATTGAAAAACATAAGACGTCTATAGACATCTTTGGCAGTCAGCGGTTGGATTTGAAAAGACGTCTATAGACGTCTTTGGCAGCGAATGAGTTAATTACTCTGTCGTCTTTTTATTCTGGCAGGTATAAGTGCCACCTGTTGAGCTTAGTGTGGCCACACTACACTATTTATTCTGTACTTTTTCACACCTGAAAAGCAGTGTTCTAGCTTGGAACGTTCTTTTGTATGTCTTTGAATGAGGTAAAACACCTATGTGCTGCCATTGCAAACAACATGCATTGTCTCCTTCTTGTCTTGTGTCCCTGTTTATGTCCTCTTATGTATCTCCACCTATTCATGCTATTTGTCACTTACACTTCCTGCTGTTTGACTTTAAAAGAAGTTACTAATCATTACAGCATGAGGCTTGCATAATATCCCGTCACAGAGCAGCATGTCGGGGAGATGATGGATGTCTTTGATGGAAATCACTTTGCCTGTCATGACAACAGTTAATGTACTTAAGCAACAACTGTATCTGCTTTGTTATTATGCACAGAAGAGGGTGAACATGTAAAAATGGAAACTGCAACAGCAAGGAATTTTTTTAGAATGAGATGTCAGGGCGGCCTGTTGGAATTTTCATCTTTGCTACACAGCAGGCTGGGACTTGCCGAGGAATGCAAGGATGAAGATGGAAGGATAGAAGGATGTGTAATGAAAAGAGAAAGTCACTATGCCATTCAGTTTAAGCTAAACAACATGGGAGGTTAATCTACCAGTCCAGCACCCAAACCAAATGCGATCAAATGCATATGTAGCAACGAAGTTGTCTAAATTCAATCCAGTAGGCAAAGTTTGGCAGCTTCCATCCCATGCTCCTAACATACTCCAAACTAAAACAGCGTCGTTCTTGTAGGAAGCGCAGACTGCATATACACAGGATGCGATTTTTACTGTGTTGTGTGATGCAGCGTCTTGTTGCACAGTAGGAGGTGCCGATTGTCTGAATGTAGGGCTTCCCTGTGATGGTATTCGGCAAGCAGAATATTCCAGATCATCTGTCAGAGAACTAGAAAATCCCTTCTTGTTTGATTGTAGTTTGTAAAAATACATTTAAAAAGGATTGTTTGCATTTTTTAAAAGGTCAGGATGGCTTATTCGATGGTCCCATTGGCAAAGTACTTGTGAGAAAAAAAACAGATACTATTGTATTTTTTGTCACCTATGAGATGTTAGATGATAATCTGATCATTCTTTGGTGTGACTTATGATAAGTAGTGAATAATGATATCAACCCCACAATCGATAATATGTCATTGATAGTGTATAAGATATAATCAGTAAAACATCTATACAGCTAGGAAAATGCACATTATGAAGTCTACATAGCCTACCTCTGGTGTATAGTAGATAATTAGCATTTAAATGTAAACTGCAAATATAACTGACTTAGGTTAAACCTTTTTTTGCCATTAACTGAAATTAGATATACAAATGAAAATAAAAAAATGTATTGCTGGCTTTATTGAATTGAATTGTTTGTTTCTTAGATCCACTGAATCCTGTCGAGGATCAGTTGTCAGCACAACTAGCCAGACATCCATCTTCCATTCCTTGGCTGCATTTAAAACGCTAACAAATGCAGACAGTTCAAGTATTTGGAGAAACAGCATAGAAAGCCTCTGCAGACCAATCGGTGTGAACACAGAACTCTCTTACCACAATGTAACTGCACATTACTACCACTAAATCCTGATCATTTGAACAGAATTTGGCCTATTTCAATCAAAGACCATCAAAAGCAAAAAAACTAATGTTGCCATCCAATATTGCCCTCTCTTTAGTTTGGTCAGAGTAAATTTTATATGTAGTAATCTTGTTGGTGGAATTACTCTACAGGCTCCCTCATAACATTGTCAGCTAGGGTTGTCACGATTAGGGTTGTCAAAAGTATCGATACTCCAAAAAGTATCGATACTGAAATGTTGTATCCGCCGACGCTGCGCCCCTTCTCTCGGATTTATTTACGTTGTTTATGATCATTAACATGACGTTAATGGCTACTGGCTAATAATAACACGCCAACATTAATCAAGTGCATCTGGCAGGAAGCCAAGGATGGATATCCAACTCTGCTCACATCCAAGTCGGCAATTTTGATTAGGTCATCAATAGGAAGATCCCAGGCAAGAAAATTTTAGTATCGTTTCAGCCCATTGAGGCAGAAAAAAATCTAACTCCATATTTATACTTTGTTTCCTGGTCTTAAAGTAGAGATAAAATGCTCAAACTTAGATTAATATGCAACTAGCCTCGCATACTCCTGTAACCACCAATTAAAGCACATGCATGCATATGACTGAACATGCAAACAGAATACTGCCATAGTACCGACATTTGTTTCTCACATATCCAAAAAATGCAAACATTTATAAGTATCATAACAGTTGGGTCACTTTTTTGGGATAATGTATGATAGACTAGATTTAGGCCATATTTCTGTCTAATTTGATGCAGTGTCATTAGAAAAAAGATGATCACATTAATGTGTTTAATTCCAAAGATATTTCATCAGCGTCCTACTGCTCTTGTTATTTCTTTGGTACTTGGATCTACAAGTCTGAACAGAATTCAGTTTCTCCCACGGTGTCTTTCTCAATGCTGTTCCCCCTCTGCCCTATTAAACTATACAACCTCTGCCTGAGCTGACTCAGCTACATCAGAGTATGCCTGTCTTATAGTTTTGTCCTGTGTTGAGCAAGTATGCGTTTGTCATCTGTGCAATCCTTAGTGCTGTATGCCAGGCTGAGATGGACTTTTGCTCCCCTGATGGTAACTGATTGACAGCATTGGAGAGAAAGCCACTGTTATGTGCTTATACCTTTCTGTGATTTAAGCCCCATGTTTAAAACACCATTTCAAACTTAAAATGCAAATCTCTTCTGTGTGTTAGTTTCTCAGGGTCTGCGGTCATGGAAGGTCATAAACATCACATTACTAATGAGTGGGGTGTGCATTGTTTTTTTTTAAATGAGACAGTAGTTCTTTTGTTTATGGTGAGGTAGTGATGACGCACAGTCAAGTGTAGTGGCCATTCAGACCACACTTGGTTTAGGAGATGCATGAAATTGGTGGATGAACACATTTATTTTTAGCAGATACTCACTCAAAACATATCCATTTCAAACTATATTAAGATGATGTCTTAACCCTCTAAGTCAGTTTGACCTTTCATTTTTCCATCTGTTATAGCCCCCTACCCAAAAAATGTTTAAACCATATATTTAACCCATTTGAGGCTCAGGACACAAGACAAATTAAGATCCTTTCTAATATTTTAAGCAGGTTGCTTGCAACACAAATATTTTTTGTCATGCCTTGTGGTTGTCACTGCAAGGTGCACAAAATGAGACAATGATGTAGTGTCAGACAGGAAATGTCTTCTTGGTGCTGGCCTCAGGGCACCCCAATAACAATGCTCTGTTTACAAAGTGAATTTGCATTAATGGCTTTAAGTTTTTTAGTGAATTTAGGAGAACAGAGATTCCAACATTGGACTAACTCTCATTGCATATGAAATAAAAAACAAAAGAAGAAAAGAAAATACATTTTTTTTAAAAAGCATGGTAGCTGATAAGTTGTGATTGTGTATGTCTGCTAGTGCCCCAAGGTAAAGAACAGGGTGAGTCTTAGCCGGTGATGAAGCCCCCAGTCATTTTATCCTTTAGCATTCCTTACATTCCTGTCCTGGAGGATGGGTGGAGGAGGGGAATGGTGTGCTCATGCTAATATGTGAAAATGAATCATTTAAAGTGAATCTTTCTCAGCCGTGTTTGTGAAATTATGTTCAGGAAGGCTCATAATATTAAACCAATCACCTGGGGGACAGAATAGCCTCTGCGGGCAGGGGACTATTAACTTCTGCGTCAAAGGCCGCATAAGATGCGTCTCGCGCTCGACGCACACGTCACTAACCACTTGTCTGTGCATTGTGCTGGAAGTTGTTTTCCTAGTGCTGATACAGCTCATAGGGCATGTCCACATTAACTTGGAGCAGCCCTGTGCCTAACCCACAAATGATGTGTCTGTTCTTGCGCTAGTGGAGGGCGATATGGCTCAAACATGATATCATGATACTTCCGAGCATTCTGACAATAACGATACATTTTGCGATATAACAACAAAACAAAACAAAACAGAAAACATAGTGTTTTATAACTAAAAAAACACTTGCTAATTTTGACCACAAAGACTATATTTAGTAATGTATTCAGTCTCGAAGTATGAAAATAAAAATTCTCCTTTTGTTATTTAAATTGAAACAAAAAATTCCTAAAGATAGAGTAACAAATCTCACACAAAAAACCTGAAGTGCTGTTCTCAGAAAAAATAGAAAACTAAAGAGCTTTCGAGCATAAACGTAGCATAAAAATTGTGACATCTTGGGGGGTTATTTTTCCAGCGCTTGCTTGTAATATATAGGGCTAGCGAGTGACTTGGCGACGCCATGCTGAACTAGCCTACATTGTTTTGGTTGAGTAGTGCTTCCGTTGCTGATACTTGCACCCCTTGCATATGACTAAGGTCCATTCTGTATCTGCTCGTTTGTATCCAAAATGTATTCGTACATAGGAGATACGAATGAGACACTTCGTTACCAGTGTGTAACAAAGAAACAGAATTTAATGCAATTTATTTAGTTTCAGTAGTTAAAACAGTCAAACATTAATATGTTTTTAAAAGTACTGCAAATTACACTGTATGTGTAAATTGGTTTTCAAAATAAATAATTAAAGGCAGTTAAAGCAAATTATTGAAACGGCACCTGAAAGCTTTTTGTTAATCCATTTACAAATCATTGAAGATGCTTCAAAGTTTTGGCTAGTTGGTATGTTTAGGTATTTTTGTTGGTCAATCCTACCTTTGGGTGAGTTTTGAACATTACAGCAATCGTTCCTTGCAAGGCCCTGTTCATCTACCGGTTCCATGTACAACGCTTTCTCCAGTGCCCCGCTTATTATCTTTAGAAAGTGCTTGCCCCTTTTCCAAACGGTTTCCCAGATGCTTCTGCAAATCAAACCTGTAGTTTATCAGGTGAGTTTATAAAGAGTTAGACACTCTGACATTGAAATGTTCACAAGTGTTGAGTGACCTGCTCAAGGATTATACTAGATGTCTTAAGAGGTCTTTGGTTGAATATCACAGGTAATTTTTTTTGCAACTTAACATGTTTCCATCCCAGGCCTAGAATACTTTTTTTTAAAGCTAGGGGAAAAATATTCTGAAAATCAATCTATTGACGTCACTTGAAGTTGTTTCCCAAAAACCCGGACAGCAGTGTCAATTGGGTTTATCCTCTAGCAAAAGCGTTATCTTTCAACCACTCGATAGTAAACCCTCTGTTTTTGGTACATTTAAATGTTCCTTAAAAATCACTATAACTCAACACATCACACACACATGCTTAAAATGGATCATGGGACAGTGACTTGAATAAAGTCAGGGAGTTAAACATTGACTGTCTCTGTCCTGAGATGTTATCATGGTTAAACAGCACACTTCCTGGAACTGTTCACTCTATTTGTTGTCCAACTGTAGCTGCATGTGGGGAACTATTTTCACAACTATTTGCTGGGAAGGTCTACCTCCTATGTAGTAATTCCCAGCCCCTGTGTGTTAAACATGTCCTCATCCCTATATGTAGAACATCTTTCACCCGCACACATTCTCCCTGGAGTTATTCCTGTGAATCTCTCTGCGTTACACCCTGATGAACAAGATATGACATCGTAGCCACTGGAGAAAAACAGGAAGTTTGCTGGCCTCAATCAAAGTGTGTTTGTGAGTTGCACATCATCAGCATGCATGTGTTGGCCCATAGTATATTTGTTTTCCATATCGTTCAGTTCACATCTTGGATTCAGCGGTAGAAACTCTTTGAACACAGAGAGGGTATGCATGGATGGGCCTATAGACTGCCGTGGGCACTCTTCTCATTACACCGCATTAATGCAGCAGGTCATGCCCTCTTTTGCTTTAGCCAAGTAGAGTTGAAAGTTACAACTGAGCGAGGACTCGAAGAAGTTCATCTACTATTGTCAATTCAGGCTAGCTTTGTTCAAATTTAGTCTTTTGCTTGTATTTATGTTATCTGGATTGTTTTGGAACATGTTTTTACATCCACACATCTGTGTCTGTGCAATTCTCTTTTTTGGCTGTTTCCTTATGTTTTTGAGGCACAAGAAGAAAAGAGTCAAGCCATCAGGCACGAGACGTCTTGCTGTGATGTCATCGTTTCAAAGTAGTGATTAGAAGTGACTCAAAGCTCAGTCCCCTGAAAACAGTTTTGCTAAAGCAAAGAGCCTCTTGATTATTTTTTGGATTTACCTTTTTATATATGAAAGGTTAGCAGTAATGTTAACTTGTGTATTTGCTTTAAATTGCATTTGTTTTATTTAAAAAAGTTATTAGTTGCCAAAGAAAGCTCTGCAAAGGTTGCGCCTTTGCATCCTTGCTCTTATATCCTGACTACTCTTCTTTCTTCACTCCTCCTCCTGTTGCAGGAATTTAGGCATCCTAATGTCTGCAAATGTGAGGCTCAGCCTCACATTATTGTCTGCGCTCACACATATCAATGCCTGTGCAAAAATAGCTAAGGGATAGGAATATCGATAGTTGGAACAGTGTGTTCCACCATATTTATTTATACTTTTAAATATGACTTCTCTTTATCTCTGCTGCTGGCTTCCTTAACAGCTCAGAGGCAGATCAACATCCCTCATACCACTGCTGCGCTTTGACATGTGAGACCACTGCTCAATACAGGCACATCAGCTCAGGCCTGAAAGGTGTATTTTAAAAGGCCTTTAGATTAAAGGGTCCCTGGAAGTAGAAAAGAGCAGACATATGACAATACAAAGTGAAAAGATGAGATGAGCTCAATGAGGAGAGGCACATGAGTGAGCATGAACGTCACACACATCACACACCATTTATTTTCTGGAAAACTGCTTTCAAGTATTTTTCATAGAAATCAGTCCACATGGAACGTCTCATTTTTAGTTAAGTTGCTTTTAAACCTCGTCATAAAGTGTCAGAAGATTAAAGCCTTAAATAACTTCTTGCTCTTGCTTATAGGAACTATAAACAAACAGTAAATCTGCTGTTTACTGCTATGGCTGCACAGATTTCTCAGAGAGAGAGGAATAGACAATGGTACTATCTGAAAAACACAGCTTGTCTGTTGTCCTACTACCATTGTATGTTTTCTTTTTATGTCCCCAAAAACAGAGGCAGTGGGAAAATGTGGTGGGAAAACAGAGGTCTGTTGCCTCACTTGTATTTTGGGGCTGCTTGGACTATTGAGCTAATCAGGTGCGAGTACTTGTGTTCAGAACATAGTTTCTCACATATTGAACCTATATTCCTGTGTTCTTACTCTGTAACGGACTCTGTAAAGCACAGTCTCTCATGTGGTCTTTTATTCCTGTCCTGAGATATATTTGAATGCTGTTTTATTCCACACCTAACCCTTTGGTTTATCTTCTCATTGTACAGATGCAGAATCTCAGAAGCTATCTACGCTGCCCCAATGAGGAGCAGAGGCACAGGACATAAAAAACTTCCGGAAACAGCAGGTAAAACATCTTTCTGTGTATGAGCTTGCTGTGTCTTGTATTAATCCTAACCAATCTTTACTAGGGATGCTGCTGCTATGTGTGTTTAAAATGTAGAGGAGAGGAACTGAGCACTGTTTTGTACTGATGGGTGGGAATGTTGGGAAGTCGGCCAAGATAATTTTCATTAATGTTAAAGATCAGCATTTTTCTGCTACATCAACTTATTGCATCAATTTGGATGTAGTATATCCTCCTTAATCCTTACTACTATGTAGCCTGAACTGACAGCAAACTGAAACAAATATAATGTTGAGTTGACTTCATTTACCATCACTACTCCTTAGCTATTTGTGCAGTTGTGTGGATCCTAGCTGTGAGCACTTTTCAGAGTAAGCAACCAACTTTCAAATTTCTACATGTGGCAGTGTGAGAGTGTGGCCATCTATCATCATGATATCCACGTTCCATGCTATCAGTCGGTGCAGGTGGCCAGTAACCATCGATAATCGGTACAGATGCCTCCCACCTATGCTGTTTTTCTCCCTGCCTTCACTCCCACTCAGATGTGGAAAAATAGCTTGATCCAATTACTCATGCTATGTTCTGTCTTTGCTGATCTTCCCTCCAATGCTGACATTACTACTGGAGAGCAAAAGGAATTTAAGTGGAAAGCCAAATGGGAGTCTGTGTGTGTGTTTTTTTTTTTCTTCTTTTTTTTGTCCTACTTCTCCACAGAAATGGCCTTCACTGGCATTTCTTTCTTAGTTTATATCAAGTAGTGTGTCGTAAGTCTTTCGCTAACACAATCCAAGGAAGCCCTGCCCATGGGCTAATTGTCAGGAGCATGTTTGCTTGGCATTATCTTTGTGTGACTGACCTTAGTATCAGAGGTGTTGTTTAATATTTTTAGCGTTTTCACCTTTTTTCTGCCGGACAATATAATAAGTGCCACTGCAGTTTGCAAGTTATAGTGTGGAAAAGCCAGTACATGAATGCTATTTTTTTTCTCTTGATATACCTAATCCTGTGGGGGATATTTCTTTTATTTTGAATTCAGGCTTAAATATCTGAGTCACATAGCTCAGACGTAAAAGCAAAAAAGGTAGGATACTAGCACATTATTTACAGTGGCAGCTAAGTCACCTCAACAGCCAAATTGCTGAAGCCAATAAATGTCTTACATATTCAGGCTTGTGTTTTTGTGTGGTTGTCAGTGCCAATGTGTGGCACTTTGTTAATGCAGAAGATGAACGGGAGCTTGTCAAGACGTTGGGATACCAGAGCTAAAAAACTCATTGGTGTATGTGTGTGTGAGAGAGCTGTCTCTGCTTCAGTCCCAGTTGCTCAGTGTCATTTTTGGTATTTTCTGTTTGATCTGTCTGGGTTTTGTGTTTTAATCAGTCAATGGTTCTGTGTGGTTTCTATAAATCTATTTACAAACTTCCCATTTATGAAGAATTGTGTTACTGTGACTGTAAACCAAAACCTTAATGCCATTTTATTCTTTTAACTTTTTTAAATTAGTCTCTCTCTCAAAAATTGTATCGAAATTGCCAATCTTGCATGTCACCTTTCATAAAATAATCTGATGCAATGTGAAGGATGCAGCAGAGCTGCAGCCAACATTGGAAATTATACCCAAAATTCTTGTTTGTTATCCACTGTGGAAATCATGAGGGAGGAATCACACTTTACCTTTTAAATCAATCAGCTAAGCAGTCTTTGAAGCACATTTAGCCAGTGAAGCAGACATCAGTCACTAACTACAGTATTCATGACATGTGACAGTTTGTTGAAAAGCAACCGAGGCAATCTCAGGTTCCAAAAACTTTTGCTTATTGTAGTGGCAGTTTAACTTCGAATCAAAATACATCATCCCCATGTCTAAGGCACCAAGAACAGGGAACAACATTTAGTTTAGATATTGCAACATCTAGGTACTTATGGCTGATAATGATCTAATCGCCTCTTTTATATCTCTGTAATTCTGTCGAACTTATTTGAAATATGAAATGTTAAATTTACTGTGCGTTCAATCTCAATATATTAATAAGATCAAGTATGCCAAATTTTTGTTAGTACTTGGTGATGAACGGTTAACCAATAGCTGTTTTTTACATCATACACAGATATTTGATTTTGATTTTTATATACTCAAGAATAGAATCTGCCCAAGGCAGAATATGACACCCACCAAAAATACCCAAAGATGCTTTGGCAGCCTGTGCAACCTAGGATTGCTGCTAGGGGAAATTATGTTTGTTATTTTTTTTTATTTATTTAATAACATGTATTAGTATCTCTGAAAAGGCCCAGTAATGTTAAGGTTTATTGTTTTGAAAAGCCGGGAAACCTACATTTAGTCATTGTTTTATGATGATCGAAAAAGCTTGTAAGAAAAACATGAGGTTGCAAAAGTGTTGTCAGAGGAATAAGTGGGATCTTTCAGTTGGGATAAAAAGTCTTAATTTGGATGAATCACTATTTATTTATCATCACAAATGTGGTTATTGGTTGACAACAGAAGGGTAGAAAAACTGTTGATTTAGTAATAGCATTGTGTAATGAGATGATCATTTGCACATGCTATGTGTTTCTATAGTTTCTTACACTAACTGTCCAGTGAAAGCTGCTCATTTTCTCTTCATAGAGAGAACATTTCCAGGAAAATATATTTTTTCCTGTCAAATAAAGAAGCTATTTTTTTCTAATTGAAAAAAATCACGCTCATACAGCAGCTGTTTGTTCACAGTACAACTTTACACCGAAAGAAGGGGTGCAATTACAACCGCTTCTAGTCAGCATGTGTATCGTCTGTGATATTTGGTTTCTGGAGCAAAGGCAGGGGAAGCTTGGTCCTCAGCATTCCAGTTATTGAAATCATTCATTTGAAGCAGAGGAACAAGGAAATATAGCATTTAATTTCATAATAGTTTGTTATCCTAGTCTTAATGGAACTAAATGTATTAATAGAAAAGCAAGGTTTGTTTTTCTTGTTTTCGCTTGTCAGAGACATCGAGACCACATTTGATTTCCTCATTTCCTGTTTCACAGAATCAGTATGGCATGGCAGACTTTGCATATGCAAAAGTGAAGCATCCGTAGTGGATATTTATATTTTTGCTTTGAATAATCCTGATTGTGAGAAGAGTTTACAAAGTCTGTCAAAGCCAATGTTTGCTTTCTTAGTTTCCATGTCGAAAGTTTAACAAAGCAGCTCATTTATATACATTACGCCAAGATATCAACTCTGTTTACAGTGGGAGTTTTTGGAAATCGGTGGAGGTGTGAGTAAGTTGCCTAAAGCAAAAGAACAAAAACAAATAACTAATTCTATATGAATGCACTCCTCTCTCCCAATGTCCACATTTTGTGTGTCCGGTCCCCCTGTGTGTTTGTTGGTCAGTGAGGCCAAGCTGGCAGGGGCAAGGGCAACACAAGGGTAGTGTTTGTGCATGGCACGGGACTGTCGTTCGTGGCACGCACATACACATCCAAACATGCTCACGCACTTGACAAAAAACAGAGGGTTATTGTGGACACCCGGTTTAGTTTGATACACCCTCTACAGTCATGTATTGCAACACATTAAGAGTTTTCAATCTTTTCTTATGTTTTATATCCATCACACATCACCATCTCATCTTTTTCTATCCTTTCCATAGCTTCTGACCTTGATGAAAGTTTTCTTGGTTTTTCTCATCAGCCTTGCATAAGTTTCCTCTTTTTTTTTTTCCCAACCCTGACATTCCCATGACAGCCTGGTGAATCATCCCTTCCCATCCCCTCTTTTTGGCTCTCATTCCCAAAGGAGGTGTGACAAGTCTTGACAGTAAAGTCATGGAGAGATCCGTGTTGACACAGATTGTATTTATCTCAGGTCGCTTGCCTGTGTGTGCTTCTTCTCACTTGTCTGGTGTGTGCGAAGTGAATCAGCCTTTAGGCACACCTGCTTACTCCCACTTCAACACTGACGGTTATGATGAACAAACATCTCTGTTTTTGTCAGAAACACATGACCACCTGTGTGGTAGTCTGTGTACTGCTAGATGATCAGCAATATGTTAATGACTTTTCTTTGGAATCAGATAAGATGAGCAGGAGGACACATCCAGAGCTTTAAGCTCTGTGTTTGAATAATTTGCATGGGTCAGTTATTGTCTTAAGCTTAGAATTATTCAGTGTCAAAGATCATCAGTGGAAGGTCAAGAGAGCATTTTTTTTGCTTTATAGCCGATAGTGTTTCTACATTAAAACATTTAAAGGAGACATAACACTTCTCCCCACCCCAAAACTGGAATTAATTATTTTTCTTTTGTAATATGTTTTTGTCAGACTACCCAAAAGAGCAGTTTATAAGGCACTCCTTATAAAGCATGCTGTCAAACATCTCTTCATAGAAGCAGGTTTTATGAGTGTTAACCACTCAACTTTACATTCTTATATTAGGATACGTCATATAGTTTTGCGTGGTCACCAGTCCCAGATGGAGAACAGTCCGATGTCCGACAGTCATTGATTAAAACATTATATAAGTCTGCGCCGAGCCTGCCCCAAATACACTCATCAGTAAGTTTTCAAGGTTCATGTGTTCAGTGGCTAATATTACAGAAAGCTGTTACTTATGGAAAATGTTTAACCAATGTTCAAAGGTTTGTTTTTGTTTCGCTGTTGCACTAATGCTGCATTCCATGAAGAAGGAGCATTATGTGCTAGCTTCCAAATGCAAATTAGCAGGAAGTCCTATTTCATAGTTTTCAGTTTATAAAGGATAGTTCACCATTATTAGAAAGTTATTATGATTAAGTTTTTATTTGTAATTCTAAATAAGTGTACAAATGCACATCAGTAATATGAATATAGTTATTTATTAAAAAGCAATTATTTGTAATGCGTTTCTAAAAATTCTGTACTTCTAAAGTGTAGAGAGAATGATTAATTGAGCTCTTTCAAATACAAATAACATAAACATTTATGTCCTTTGTACTTGAAATATAAATATTTAGCTCTGTCACAAATTCAGCTTGTATTATGTCAGATATTATTTTATCTAGTATTCTGTGCTCTCAAAGCTATAAGTACCACTGAATTAGATTGTTATCATTAGTTCTAGATAGCTGCACCTCTTGTGGTGGAGATTGATCTGCATGATGAAACATTCCATGCAGCTCATCCATATTTGAACTGCTACATAATGACTTCTGGTTGGTTCATTTATCGGGCCACATTTTGACATGGACCTTAGTTTGTCGTGTTGAAGTGGATTATCTGAAGATGTTAACTAAGAAACTGTTTTTAAAAATGAAAAAAGAAAGCTTCCTTGTTCCCTTTTAGGACGTGTTGAATGAGTGTGTTTCTTATGTCAGGCAATCCCCTGCCCTATGCTAGCAGGATTTCAGTCAGCAGCGTCACTCCAGATGTTTTTCATTTGTTGTAGATGTATGACACCTGCTCTCACAAAAAAGAAGTAATGTTTAACAATTGAGTGTTGCAATTGTTCTCCTTTTCTCCTGAACTATTTCTAGCCTGATGAATAAATAGAAGGCAATACCTCTCAGACTTCTCACTTAGACTTGATAGAGTTAGCACGTAGACTTTCACGGTCCCTCTCTTCTGGCGTAACGGCTCATCATGATGTTCCAGACAACAGTACTTTGATGCGGTAGTTCACTGTTGTCACCAGAGATTTTCTGACAAGGACGTTAAAGAGGATGTATTCGCCTTAGATGGGATGTTTATTTCCTTGCTTATGCTGGATCAGAGCAGTTGGAAGTAAAATCCAGCTAATTAAGTTTGCCAGTTAAAATAATTAGAAATTGGGGCAGTAGACATATTACATCAAAGACAGGAAATGAAGAAGATGGAGAAAGATGAAAAAGATTGCAACAATAGCACAAAAATCTATATCTGCTCGAACATCCAAGTTGTTACCCCTGTTCTTTATTTTGTTCTCTTTATTTTTGTGATAAAAGATTTTATAGTTCCCGTTTATAGCAGTAAAATGTAGCTGTCCCTTTTTTTTTAAATTAAAGCTTTGTTTACTCTTACTTAACAGCCTGACCTCATATCTGCCCTTCATCGCGTCACAGAGCAAATGACTTTGTTAGTACCATAGACCCAACATGTTTGTTGAACATCTTTATTTTAATTAAACCAAGTGCAAGTCATTTCAACAACGATGGTGCCTCCCTCTCATATTGTTCACAGCAGTTTGATAAAACATAAACAGTGTGTCAATGCAGGCAATTTCCACTGATACCTGAAGGTGAAAATCTTCAGATCAGGTCGACATAATCTGAGAAAGAAGTGTCCCATGTTTCAACCCTATTTTTACCATTTCTCCAAATGCCTCCCTTCTAATTTATTATTATCATGGATACTAGGATTATGAATAGGATGTCATGACTAAGTAAATGTACCATCAGAAATGTGATGCTTTTTGTGGGGATTTTCCACAATTTTCTGTGATCCTTCTGTCTGTTTTCCTACAAGAACATTTCTAGACTGGTAGCTGTTATTTGCTGATGTTCTCTTATGTTTTTATTGATTTTGTGTGGAGTGCACCTATGCAACCTATAGAATCACAACCACTTTGTACAAATATTTAAAAAATTTTCCTCTAAAGTCTTTTTTATGATGTGTTGGTTCTGATTCAGATTTTTCTTTTAAAGTGCAGAAAACAGCAGAGCTAGGCTTGTAAGAACATTTTGTGTCATTCTCTTGGTCAGCTGTGTTGATTTGACTCGAGCTACACAAACACGAAGTAGTAAAAAATAACAGACACCGATTCATCCTTTTTTTTTCATTCTTTTAATGAATGACCACTGGACTTTTGTTCTCCAGTGACTGTTTGTCACTCACTTTCTGACTCATGTCATTGCTTACTGTCTGAGAAGTGGGTGTATGACTTGGTATCAGTGGAGGAGGTTGAGTTGCTTTGCACAAGCCTTACAGGCAGAGATATGCACACCCACTCATTACTTCATTGATGTTTCTTCTCAGATGGAGGATGTGTGTTATTTAAATACATCTGGATTTTTTTTTTCCACAGGGGGTTTGGTTTCCATCCAGTTCCACTTCCACCTTTTTATTTCTAGCCATGATGCATCATTTCTTAGTGCTGCAGAGTTTTTTTTTATTTTTTTATAATGGATTAAACTGATCCTTTTGGAGGAACTGGTACATTGTAGCAATAAATAGATACAGTTGTGGTCAAAAGTGTACATACACTTGTAAAAAATCATAATGTTATGGCTGTCTTGAGTTTCCAATAAGTTCTACAACTCTTATTTTTCTGTGATAGAGTGATCGGAACACATACATGTTTGTCACAAAAAACAGTCATAAAGTTTGGTTCTTTCATAAATTTATTATGTGTCTGCTGAAAATGTCACCAAATCTGCTGGGTCAAAAATATACATACAGCAACAAAATATGTCAATTTTGGTGATGTAGCGAGTTGTGTCAATCAAATTAGCTTCATGTCATGGCCTCTTCACTTCTTCTAAGTGATTCTGATTGACTACAGCTGTTGACTTCTCATGAGCCCATTTAAATAGGGTTCATTTGACCCAGTGATTAGACTCAGCTACAAAAGCTACAATGGGAAAGTCAAAGGAACTCAGTGTGGATCTGAAAAAGCGAATTATTGACTTGAACAAGTCAGGGAAGTCACTTGGAGCCATTTCAAAGCAGCTACAGGTCCCAAGAGCAACTGTGCAGACAATTATACGCAAGTATAAAGTGCATGGAACAGTTGTGTCACTGCCACGATCAGGAAGAAAACGCAAGCTATCACATGCTGCCGAGAGGAGATTGGTCAGGATGGTCAAGAGTCAACCAAGAATCACCAAGAAGCAGGTCTGCAAGGATTTGGAAGCTGATGGAACACAGGTGTCAGTCTCCACAGTCAAGCGTGTTTTACATCGCCATGGACTGAGAGGCTGCCGTGCAATAAAGAAGCCCTTGCTCCAGAAAAGGCACCTTAAGACTCGGCTGAAGTTTGCTGCTGATCACATGGACAAAGATAAAACCTTCTGGAGGAAAGTTCTCTGGTCAGACGAAACAAAAATTGAGCTGTTTGGCCACAACACCCAGCAATATGTTTGGAGGAGAAAAGGTGAGGCCTTTAATCCCAGGAACACCATGCCTACTGTCAAGCATGGTGGTGGTAGTATTATGCTCTGGGGATGTTTTGCTGCCAGTGGAACTGGTTCTTTGCAGAAAGTAAATGGGATAATGAAGAAGGAGGATTACCTCCAAATTCTGCAGGAAAACTTAAAACCATCAGCCCGAAGGTTGGGTCTTGGGCGCAGTTGGGTGTTCCAACAAGACAATGACCCAAAACACACATCAAAAGTGGTAAAGGAATGGCTAAACCAGGCTAGAATTAAGGTTTTAGAATGGCCTTCCCAAAGTCCTGACTTAAACCCCATTGAGAACATGTGGACAGTGCTAAAGAAACAGGTTCATGCAAGAAAACCATCACATTTAGCTGAACTGCACCAATTCTGTCAAGAAGAGTGGTCAAACATTCGACCTGAAGCTTGCCAGGACCTTGTGGATGGCTACCAAAAGCGCCTAGTTGCCGTGAAAATGGCCAAGGGACATGTAACCAAATACTAATGTTGCTGTATGTATATTTTTGACCCAGCAGATTTGGTGACATTTTCAGCAGACCCATAATAAATTTATGAAAGAACCAAACTTTATGACAGTTTTTTGTGACAAACATGTATGTGTTCCGATCACTCTATCACAGAAAAATAAGAGTTGTAGAACTTATTGAAGACTCAAGACAGCCATAACATTATGATTTTTTACAAGTGTATGTACACTTTTGACCACAACTGTATTGGACGCAGCAAATATAAAAGTAAAGGAAGTAATGCATGTCATTTAGGCAATGAAACCTGTGGCAAAGATAGATGGATACTTCAATGCTTAGCACAGTCACTTTACCAAAGTAGAATTATTTGGGTCAATAACTAAATAAGCGCCAGATTGACGAATTTATATTGGCTGTGTTTTTATTTGTAAATCATGATAATCTGAATGTATCTTTATATCTCTATCTATAAGGTGCAAAAAGGTTGTAACTCCAACACATTTCCATTGACTGCTTTGGAGTGAATGAACTGGCCTGTGTAGCATGACCAGATGGTTGCTATAAAAGCTGGAAAAGTTGTTGTAAGCAACATCCAATCTTAAATAAAAACAGGACAAGGCCAAATTCCCACAAGAAAAAAAGGAGATGGCTCTTTCGTAGGAACTAATGGATTTCTGGGATTATTTTTAATATAATCACATAACTTGGAAGTTTTGTTTCAGTCATGTAACTTTATTGTTTGCCGCACCAGTAATTTCTCAGTCATATTTCAATTTGGGCCAGGGCGGGCACCGTTAAGTGAGGTTATTTTTGTTTTGTTTTTTTAATTGTGCATGAGATATGGTGATGAAGTGCCAAATATCACAGTTTCGGAAGCAGTGACTTTGCCCTGCTGTGCCGCTGTGGTTAAGTACCTTAAACTGAAATTATTGTTGTCACTAAGACATAAAAGCACAGGCCTCATTTAGATGGAGCCAATAATTTTCTTGCATTTTTAACTCGTATTTATTGACTTAGAACTGTTAAAAATACATAAGAAATTTTACCTTTTTAAAATCTGATTCTAAAATGATATATTTACATTGTTTTTCTTTGTACAGAAAAACATTTTTAAAAGAAAGTTCTATATGATACAGTTAAACAGTATGTCAAGTACATCCACATTCAAACATAAAACAAAATTCTTCCACATAAATGGAAACGTAGCCAAAGCCAGTTGATCTATAGCTCCATAGTCATTTTCCAGAGGACCGTGGTTGCAATGAAGGGATGAAAAGGTCTTGGATCCTCTTTGTGAACTTTATTTTTAGCACTGTGTTAAAGAAAATGTGTCACAGGACCCTTAATCATGGAGCATAACCTTTTACACGCAAACACACGCGCACACACAACATTTGTTAAAGCTCCTTCTTTTTTAGATAACTCACACCCAGAGATGTGTGGACACACTCACTCCATTGTGGGGAGCCTCACAGGCATCTTACTGTCAAACGGAGTGCTTTAGAAAGGGAGTGCTGAGTAACAGCACTGTTACTGTTAAACGCATCTGGGCATGAAAACCATCACATGTCACTAGTTCAGAGGAAGCAAATATTCACCCTCAACTGGTGTTTTGGTGTGTGTACTGTATGATGAATTTTGTTTGCCTTTTTTTGCAAAACAAACCGGTTCGTCTTTCACATTTTATTCTCTCAGATCCTTTTATTTCATGCCACACCCTATTTATCAAAGGTTAGATATTTGATGAGTTGGCATGACAGTTAGACGATGGGAAAATAATAAGAGGCTCTGTCAGTCCTAGGCAGATTCTGATAATCATTTTTATTACTAATAATCCTTTGATTGAGACGATCAAAATGATCCCTCTCCCTTCTTTGCACTGAACACAGACTGTAAATGGGATAATTTGTCTGCACCTTCAAACACAGGCAGTGTTCTGTCGGTCTGTTGCCACATAAAACGCTTTTCCGTTTTCCCCTCTGCTCCTCTTGCTGAAACCCAACCTGGCTGCAGACTTCTGCCTGCCTGCCACCACATCACCAAGCCCTTTTCACCTGCACAGTACTGTATGTGCATTCCAATACATGTACATAAGCAGGCAAGATGGAGGCAGAGAGAATGATAGAAAATGGGTGTGTTAACATCACAACACCGTGAGACACTACTCAAGCTGTCTGCTGTGAAAATGTTACTCAGGAAAAGACATGATTATTGAGGGCAGTTGATATGCACAGACATGTTTATGCTTGCTCATCGTTCCCTAATGCCACAGCACTGTCAGTGTTAAAGACATGGTGTCAACTTACCTTTCATGTTTGTAACTGTGCCCCTTTGTGATGTAACAAGCTCACTTTTGTCACGTCCATGGTTCTTGGTTTGAATGGATATTTGTGCTTGGCGCTTTTTCTTATTATAGCCTTATACTAATGTCTGTGCGATACATGTGCATTGTGCCTTCTGTTCTCCATATGCGCGGTTGTGTTTTCATGTTTATCAGGTCTTTGTCATTCCTTATCACATGTACTGAACTGCAAAGTCTATTTAGGTGGGATACTCTGATAGCGGTCTGCTGTTGTGTTTGAACAACATACACTCTCACCGGCTTCTTTCCATTCGGACTGTTGATAATATTAAGAGGCTGAGATCGTAGTTCCAAGTGTACCACAGATACTGGAACATTCTGACAGTTGCTTCAGCACTCAACTCAGAAAGGAAAAAAACCATTAGAAGCCATGAGGGCTGCCATTTTTAATGGGTTGATCAAGCCATAATGGAGATGAACCGAAGGCCCATTGAGGGGGTTAATTTACAAAGTCATGCGAGCACTAGGTCATGAGAAAGATCCAGGTGTAAGTTGTGTGACAGACTGCGGTTGAGGCTCGGGTCCCAATGAAACCCAGGCTGTGGGCTGAGTCACAGCCACAGCCTGGAAGCCACTCGCTATATTTCAGTTAGACTCACAGAGGTTAACATGACCTATGTGCATATTTAGTTTCCATGGGTGAGCATTTATGTCCCTGAAATACATTTTCTCTGTTGGCAGAGACTTTTGCATTCTTCCCAACTGACATTGAGAGACTAATACAGGTATGTCTGTTAGGGGATTACCTATATTCTAAATGCATATTTATGCAAACATCTGTGCGAGTTTGAGTGTCTTTGTGTGTCTTTGTGTGTGTGTGTTCGTTCTGTTCTTAGGTGACCAGCTTGTCAGATGAAGGAAAGGCAGGCAGGACTTTTTGTTCTGTTTGCTTAGTGGGCATTCCTCTGAGCACTGGACCTCATCCAAATTAAATCCAGCAGCCTCCTAATGCACTCAGAACAGGGCTGCTCTCACAGGGAACGCAGTGACACCAAAATGTTCATGCCCTTCTTGTTAATGAATGCATGCTGGTCAAAACAACAACCCAGTGGTGGCACATATGTCTTAAAAAGTGGTTAATGAGTTATTGTTCACTATCATGCCAGGTTGGTTAACTTCCACGTCTTTTTTTTTTTGTTCTATGTGTTTGAACCTTCCTGATGAGGTCATTGTTTCCTTCACATTATTTTACCATTTAAACTGTCTCATACTGATCCAAACTACACCCTGTATCGAGAAATAATATTCCCCGCAAGATTTGTTCAATAAAAAGATTTTTGTTTTGTCAGCAGGCTCAGTAGTCATAAACCTAAAAGGAGATGTTTTTTCTGTTCTTTCCTTTTTATCTCTAGGTCCTTATGGTTGAGGTGGTGTTGGGTGCTCCTTGCCATGCCCCCTGCCATGACAGACCTCCTGGACATATGGGCGGCCCATTCGCCCGTGGCCGGACACGCTCCGGACCAGGTCACTGTGGACTTTTTGCTGCCCACTGGTATCTATATCCAGATGGATGTTCCTTACGAGGCCACAATTCAGCACATCAAACTGGTGAGGTTACTTGGTTGGTGACCACAATTAGTTTTCTAAGCACAAGTTTTACTTAACGCTAAAGGTCAGAGTTGTACTGTTCTGACTTTTGAAGGAGTTCCAAGAATATCTGCCAGCTTAGACTTTCTTTGAAAAGTTAAAAGAAAATAATCACTTTGTTCGTTTACTTTCCTTCGTATGCCTGAAGGCTTTTTGTCACAAGAAGGAAAAACGGAGCCTTTAGCCCACAAACACACACACACACACTCAAAATCAGACAGTCTGTCAGTAAGTCAGACATGATCCAATGTGTTTGTTTCAGAGGTGATTCCTGCGGTTGGTTTGATAGTTTGCTTGTTTTTTAAGATTCTTTTTTGTCTAAGGTCTATTTCAGCATTGGAAACCAGAGACAACAGACTTGCAATTTAAAGATTTTTCCTTTGTTAGTTGAAATGTTTCACCTACTCAATCCTGAGTAATGTCAATGAAATTAGCCAGTACTCACTAACGTTCCCATTAGTGTTTGATGAATATTTACCATCATACCAGGAGCCAGTGTTTTGTTAGCTTTTTTTTAGGGCTCTGCAATAGTTTACTCTGGGAGTAGTCCTGATAGATACCATTTTGAACAACATGGTCTTACCCAGAAGATGCGATAAGATAACGTATAACTGTGAGTGTTGGATTCAGGGTAAACGGGAAGTTAAAATGAATTGTCACATTTTTAATGTATGTCCTGTGTTGCATATCAGGATATGGGGAATTATCTCACCTATCGAACAAATCAATGATCCATCCAAAAAGACTTGATAGATCTAAAATCACATATACAACACCCGTCTTTTAGGTTAAATAGATTAAAAAAATCAACAAGATGCAGTGGCACAAGCATAGATTCCTAAATGTTAAGCAAACTAGCTGTCTGGCACAGAATAGCTCAGAATCTTTGTGTGCATACTTTCTGCTTGTCATATTCTGAAAAACCTATCAGGTCTCTAACATAACCTAATATGTTGTCAGATTTATGTTCACATTGGCCTATATTTGCACTCGGTAACAAGGTTTCTTTTCTTTTTTTTCTTACCTATTGGTCTATAAGGGTGAGTGTGCATAAAAAAAAGTAATACAGACACGTGCAAGATCGTCTTTCCGTGAATTTGATATGTGCTGAGCAGGCAAAGTCCAAGGAGACCAAGGGGCAACGTTACATTTTTTCTAAATTTAAAAGGCGCATTTAGCAGAAGCCAGGTGGGGCTTTGGTTCAACATAAGGGCTGAAATACATCCTGGATAACAAAGTGATTAAAGTCTATAACCCCTGCAAAGGTCAAACTGTTAAAAAGAGAAGGTTGTATGTATTACTGTATTTCATGCATTCATTGGTGTATTTGTGTTCCCAGACAGTAGAAATAATTGAAAAGTTTAACATTTGACTGCTTAATTTTTAAGGCTGTATTGCATTTACTTTACTACTAGTAAATAAACAGAAACAACAACAGCTTTTTCTGTTGAACAAACTGTTGTTTGTATATTCCACAAAGAGCCATGTGTCTTGTTTCAGGATTAACTTTTTGACAAAGACACACTATTTGACACCTCACCCTGTGATCATTCTGTGGGGGTAGAGGGACATGAATCATGCCTGTGTTGGCTGTTGAATATAGTATTCAGCAACCAGTTTCTCCACTGAGAAGCTGTGTATCCTCTCTCTGACTGATTTTGGCTTCTGATCATGAAATGCGTTTGCTTATTCATAATTTAAAGGAATCATTTAGACAAAAAGATTCCAAAACTTTGTATAACTGATTTCTCGACTCCCTCGGAAATGTAGTGGTGGTCCCTTATTTCTGTATGTGAACACTGATCGGCTGAAAAAAATAGATGCGGTTCCATTTGTACATATCCTAAGAAGACGTTAATGGACGAAGTAATGGCAATCTTGGTGGTTTCTGGTTTCTTCTGGTCCTTTCTAGCTCTTATGGAAGCAGGCTCAGACCTTCCCCCTGTTTCCCTCCCTTGGCGAAATGGAGAGCCACATGTTCGAGTGTGTCAACCAGGCAGCTGTGCACGAAGAATTGGAGGATGAATCCCGTCGCTTGTGTGACGTTCGCCCCTTCTTGCCTGTCCTTAAGCTGGTGATACGGAACTGCGGGAGGGCAGAGCGCTTGTTGGACTCCAAAATTGGTGTACTCATTGGCAAAGGTAACACCGCAACACATTTAAAATTCAAGCTACAGATCATCTCTGAATTCATGAGTGATTTGGTTATTGCCCCCGTTTGACATTCCCAATAAAGGAAAGCACTTATGAGTTGGTAAGCAGGATGGGAGATCTTTCCCAGCACACTAAAAGCCTCTTCCAGTATGCTAAGTAACTCTCCCCTTCTGAACATTCACCCTAGCCATCGGTCTTGAAAGCTCTCGAGCAGCTGGGTTTTATCTGTGGCCCAGGTGGCTGGTAGAGATGCATGATGGTTGACAGTATGAGCTTCTGCCATGTCTTCCCCCCGAATCCAATTAGTAGACTTTCTCCCAATGATTTTTAGTATTTAGTAGACCCGGAGGTGATTGATCACTGCTGTGTAAGAGCTCCCTTCCCCTCCCTGTGGTCTCTGAGTCAAACTGTGGAAACTTCAACAGTATTGGTACACTCTCTCTGGCTTCACATTCATCTAACACTAACCAGTTAATACATATATTAAACACACACACTTCAATTAATGCATAATAACAGAAGTGTAACGCACACACTACTGTGTTTCCCCCCCCCCCCCCCCCCCATCTTGAAATCCAGTCACACAAACTTCAATTCAATTTTATTTAAATACCGCCAAATCACAACAACAGTTATCTCACAGCGGTTGCCAAAAAGAGCAGGTCAGACCGTACTCTGAAGTTATTTACAGAAGCCCAACAATCCCCAAACCTGTCTACACATCTCAATGTCCAGAGAACTTTTATTTTGTTGAGTCCTGAGGGTCATATAAATGTCAAGATGCTTTAAAGGTCACTGTTTTTTTTTAAATACTAAGGGAGCATTGTGTTGCAATGTTTGGAAAAGAAACAAAAAAAAACAGGAACTAGATAACTGTAGTTATCCAACTGTTAATTTGATATTTGTTGGCTCTTTAATTTCATGAAAGACAAGTGCTTCTCATCCTTTTACCAAATTTATTTCCGTTGGTGTATGCCGTCAGTTGGACCACCCGCTGTTTGGCATTTACCATAAATATTTTATTCGCCCATTGAAATATGTTACGTCGAAAATGATTTTAGCATATCTCAAATGGGCTTCACATTTAAAAGTTGACCTTTTGTCCAACCTTGTACTAACCCTCTCTAGGTCTTCATGAACTAGATGCAATAAACGACCAGGAAGTGAAAGACTTCCGCAGTAAGATGTTTCGAATCAGTGAAGAGAAAATGCAGCGGGTCCAAATGATGACGTGCATGGAGTGGCTGCAGGCATGCTTCTCCCCGCAGCTGGAGCCAGCAGCAGGATCAACAGATGGAGTCTGTGACCGCCCAGCCGATTTGAAAGTCATTATCCACTTTGACCAGTCCCAGGTAGGGCTCTGCAAGCCACAGCAGGAGATATTAAGAAAGGCTTAATATCTTCAGTTTCTGTGGGATTTTATTTTCTATGAATCGGCTTGATGAGTTGCAATAGTTCCAATATGATTGCTTGTGCATAGTTTATCTGGGGGCAGTGAAGATCTCATGTCAAAAGATCTCTTGAGACTGTAATATGATGAGATTTGTTGTCTGATTTGAGCAGGTATCCAGTTTCCCAAAGCTTGTGTAGGAGCATTTTCAGTTCCGCTTAGGGACATTGATTGGTATAAATGACAACTAAAGGCACGAGCGACTTGTGAGCACTGTAACAAAAAATAGAAAAAAAAAGATGTACAGTGTGACTAACATAAAGGGTTAATGCTTTGCAAGTTATTAGTGTACCTATATTGTTTCACACTCTTCGTATCGTTTAAAACGAATAAAAACCAAATTTTCCAAACATACATTTAATCTTTGAAGTTTTCTTAAAAGTACAGTGAGAATATATTGTTTTCTATCCTTTGTCATAAAAATCAGGGCATTTCTGACTGCATCAGTCTCTCTGCTGTGTTCACTTGATTTAGTGCAGCACAATTTTCTCGCCATGTCTTGTCAGTCCTACAGATGTAGCAAGCTAATGCCTTGTCTTGAGTATTGAATTTTTCCAGAGGGACATACTGACTCATCATAACTTTAAGAAATGCAAGGGAAATTAATTCATGCTGTCCACTGCCTACAATATCTCAATTATTTGTTTGTTTGTTTTTGTGAGTGTTTATTGTTTTTTATTGTCATAGAAAGACAGAAGTAACACTGAACAGATATTGAATTGGAGTTTGGACATTAAAGCACCAAGCTGTGAGCTCTTTATAGCCATTTCTGCCATCTATTTCTCATGTTTAGAATTTCCTGAACATCAAAGTTTTGGCACCTCTAAAATGATTGACACATTTCTAAAAAAAAATTTAAAAAAATAAAAAACACACTCAGTCTTCACTCAGTGTGTTACTGTTTAGAATTGTGGCTTGTGGCATTTTGACAGCTCACAAAAAGCAGGGAGGAATATTATGTTGGTAAATTCGCACCTCTTCATACTGGGCTTTAAGAGGATGATGACTAAATTAGGTTGTTTTGATAAATTTATATTGTCGTTTTCTGTATTGGCTGAAAGAGTATAAGATAAAGATAACAATAAGATATAATATATATCTTATATATAATATAAGATAACAATAAATATGTTACCTAATCATAACATTTTCCACGTTTTACACCTGCTTACATATTGACCCAAAAGTAACAATTTGTCAGTTTAAGAGAAAACCACCTTGTCTGAGTGAACTGAAGTCATGTGATTCCACCAGTAAAGTAGCGCAGCCCTTTTTCTGCTCACAGTGGGCAGCTTCACCAAAGTCGATTGAGCCCATATCACCCTTATTGAAACATGTGACAAGACTAAGTAGGTCAAAACCATCAGTGAAATTGTGCCATTCTCTTAGACAATCTCACTTAATAGCGATTTGGCTCAAGGGACCAAAACACTGATTAAAATGAACCCCTTTCCTTCTTCCTTTCCTACTCACTTGCTCGTTGCCTCCCGATCTGTCCCATTGCTGCTTGGACAGAAATGATATGATCTAATAATAAAACAGATGCTCATGTCCCTCCAGACTGTTGTATATCAGCTTTGATCAACATCACAGGCACACATGTGCACATACACAAAGGCAGGCCATCTGTCCCTCTGCACTCAGGTGGAAATTGTCAGGAAGTCTTATTTGGGATGTCAGACACAATAAGCTCCATTTCAGACAGGAAGTGTGCCGGAACAGTTTATTGTTCAAAAGGGAATCTGGCTGGGATTCAGTGTGACCCTTCCTTTCAGCCATATCACTGGCACGTTTTCATCAGCAAGCCTCTGCTCTGTTCACATAATCCCATATTGCATGGACAACCAAATGGTTTCAGTTTGTTTCAATTTCCAATAACCCTTGTGAGGTGTTTTTGGTTTGCTCTTTCACATGTCTTAAAGGCAGTAGTACTACCATAATGCAACTCTGGTTTTGTTAATTATCAATGAATGACATTTTAACAAAACCTCTAGGAAATTACTATTCCATCTCTGGTATCAGGTCAGCGTTGACCTATAAATAGCAGCGAGTGTTGAGCCTCAGAGCGAATTGGACTGTGATTCAGTGTGGAGGGCTAGTATGGGTTTAAATGCATTTTAGAACAGAGATAAAGTATTTTTGTGTGTTCATATACTCATTAATTTGTCTCAAGACCTTTAATGGATGGGGAGGGTACTTTAAAGTTCTAACTGCTTCATTTTGATAGAACCAGTGAAGATGTTGCTCATCTTCATTACCAAAAGAAAATTACTATCACAAAAACCTCTCTGCATCATCTCCTAATGTCTATTGTGCTTTTTTTAAAACCATAAATTTCCCTTTTTTAAAAAAAAAAAATTTCTTCTTTTCTTCTAGGACTCAACCAGTTTGAAGGTGCCATCGTCTCTCACCCCCTCTGAGCTGATGGAGATGGCTGTGAGGAAGTGGCTGACCACCCACGCGCCAGAAGAAGAGGAATGGAGGGGTCAATATGTACTGAGAGTTAGTCAGTGCCTAGAGTTCCTATGTGGAAACCACCCCTTGATTCAGTACAAGGTCAGTTGTGACGAAATAGTTTTCAGGAGATGCTATTTTCCATTCATACATTGTCATTTGTTGTTTTTTTGTTCAAGTTATAATAAATGACCAGATCTCTTATTATGTTCCAGCCAGTCTAACGTGCTTTTAGTTGGTTCTACAGGACATTATATTTTATTGTAGGTCTCAAGAAAGAATGTACCATGCACGAAATTCTAAACTTGTTATCAGTCAAACGCGGTCATGGCAAAGATTTTCTACAAAAAGTTTTAGGAATGCTTTTGGGTTAAAATGATCTCGCCTCACGCTTGGAGTAAGGTATAAATTTGGTGAACTTTATTACACTTTAGTTTTACAAACTGAGCTATGCAAAACACAGTTTTGTAGGGAGCTAAAGAGGTCAAATGTCTAGTCTATTTGAATTAAATCTGAGTAAATTTGGTTAGTTATGGAATGACAAGCTCTTGTCACACTGTATTTCTTTCAGTGTTTATCTCTTTAAGATTGCCTGAAAATTAACACAACTTAAATGGGCTCCGTTCTTCCCCTGTACACAGTATATTCGCTCATGCCTTCAAGCCAAGGAGCCTCCTCACCTCACTCTGGTCCACACAAGCACTGTAAAGGCCATGTTTGACAAAGAAATGTCTGCCATCGGAGCTGTGGTTAGCCGCAAGTCCTCCAACCCTCCTCTACCGCTACCTCCCAAGAGAAGAGTTCCCACGGTAAGTCCAGTTTGGCTGACAGAATGAACGTGAATCAATGTGTCTCTCACTTCCTTGTTGTGGTGACTGCATCCATTCAACACCTGCTGTTACTTGTGAAGTAACTGTGTTTTAAAGTCAGTCACACATGATCACTAACTGTCCGTCAAATTGAACCAAACTATTTATTTTTATTTTCGCTTGAATAGGCGTTCATGTATAGTTTTGCCTGTGGCAGGATTGCTTTCTATTGATGATTTTAAGAAAAGCTTTCAGTTGACAATGTAGTGTTTCTGCCACATTGAAATAGCCAAAGCACCTTAGTTTGATTGATTCTCGTGCGAAGAACCAAAACGTATAGAATTTTACAAAGTAAATGTGCTTGACATATGCCACCTGCCTATCATGAGGAAGAGTTCCAAAATGGCAGATCAAGTTGCAGCGTCCTGCCAGCAAGTGCCACGTCAGAAAACTGGAGGATCCTTGCTCCTTCTGTCCAGGTGCACAGTGATGCCACTGCTCAGCGTGTGCACCCACATTTCAAATGTCAACCTATGTTTAATTGGCCTTGTTGGTGAGTGTCCTGATGTTTTAATTGCCTGATGCTGTGCTCTCTGTAGATATAGCTTTGATGTGTGGTTTAGAGAGAGAATGGATATTAGAGGTGAGCCCTTTTAGGTGTCATAGCTCTGTTAAAGCAGCAGCTAAACCTTTCCACACTTCCCTGACAACATCAGCATCTTCATGCTTTTCGCAATCACTGCTCTCGCAACTAAGAATTGGTTAAAACATTATCTGCACATGTGGAGCTTAAGCATTTGACATTTTATAAGCCATAAAAAATTACTGCTATGTTTTGATCTTAGTAGTTACCTGACTAATTTTATCAAAACTATTTTCATCTACGTGCATCTGGAGCAGTTAATAGTTTAGTTGAGCTGATCGTCTTCCAATCAACAGAGAAACGTTCCACACTGAACATTTTTCTTTCCCCCGACAAACAAAGACCCAACTTTTGGCTGACAAGACTAAGACTTAACTTTCTCTGGTAACTTTCCAGAAAATCTTAATTTTGTTTAGGTTCAGGAACAAAGGTGAATGGAGTCAGTGAGACTTGTTTTAAAGAATCCTCACTGATTTGTTTTGGTCAATTTGTCTATCTATCAAATCTATGCACAATTGGTTGATGATTGAGAAGTATCGCTGGAATAAATTAGATTAAAGTTATGGTTTTGAATAAGCACCGCAGTGGAGAGATTGGATGGATACCACTGCAGGTCAGAGTAACTCAATAGTCAAATATGACTATTTGTGACAGAAATTAAATTTATTTACATGATTTGAGGGCTGTTCTCGTGCATTGTGAAACATAACTGATAATCAGTAAAAAGAAAGACAGAAAATAGAACAAAGGGATGGTTGTTTTTCACATAGAAATAGATGCAGCCCACAGCAGTTTCATATCTGATAAGGGGACTAGAAATGACATGCACCATCACACTCACATGGGATTTTTAAAGACACTGAATGTCCTTCAGAACGAGAGGCAGCAAACAGCAGGAAGTGTGCTGGTTAGTCATGTTCATGATTTCTGTGTGTCATGTGATGCCGTTTGTTCTGCTGACCCTCGCAAATCCACTTGGCTTGACATCATAGTGACCCGCCTGACCTCCCTCATTGTTTGTGTATCTGTGCGGAGCACTGGTGGGTGTTAAGAGGCAGAGTTCTGTGCATATTTTCACAATGCATAATGAGAATCCTGCTCAGTCATAACAGCTCTCTCTTTCTGCTCTCGCTTTTCCTTTTCAGCAAGTACAGACGTGTGTGTGGGATGTGTCTAGTCTATTTAAGATAGTCCTGGTGAAAGGCAGCAAGGTGAACGCAGAGGAGACTGCCAAGGTAAATTAGTCTGATTTTACGCTATTTTTTCTTTCTTTCTTTTTTTCCAAATGTATCTACATCACTGGATCTACAATTGCATTACAAATAGCATGGTGCCTACAAAACCAGCACACATAGCTGCCAGAAGTCTCACCCACAGAGAAATTCAGGGTGCTTGTTTTTTCATTAAAAAAAGTCAAATTTAGCATAATTTGGATAAATAACAGCATGCCTGCATATTCAGGTCCAGGTGAGGGCAGGGCTTTTTCACGGCACAGAGCTGCTGTGCAAGCCGGCAGTGAGCAGTGAGAGCAGCGGACGCTCAGACCATACTTGGAAAGACAGCATGCTGGAGTTCGACATCTCAGTCTGTGATCTGCCACGCATGACCCGCCTCTGCTTTGCCATTTATGCTGTCATGGATAAGGTCAAAAAGCAGAAGTCCACAAAAAATGCTCACATAAACAAGTACCAGACCATCCGCAAGGCAGGGAAAGTGGTAAGTTTGACCACTGGTGGTTGTTTCCAAACATAGGCGTAGACTGTATTATTGAATTAACAATTGATTGCCTGATCCAGCACTACCCCATAGCTTGGGTCAACACCATGGTGTTTGACTACAAAGGGCAGCTGAAGACTGGAGACATCATCCTGCACTGCTGGTCTTCCTTTCCTGGTACACTCAAACAAACCAATTCTTTCAATTGATTAAAGTGGTTAAAATGAGCTTCATATTCAGAACTTCTGTGTAATGAAAGTGCTTGTCTTACCCAGATGAACTTGAAGAGATGCTGAACCCAATAGGAACTGTTCAGACCAATCCGTACACTGAGAATGCTACAGCACTGCACATCCACTTCCCAGAATACTCCTCACACTCCATCATCTTTCCTCCTTTTGACAAGGTTAGACTGCAATTTGCTTGTATCATAGAAACCTTCTCCTTTGATTCAGTGCTTGCCTAAAAGCTTTGGGTTGTGACTTATATGTTAGCACTTGAACAAATACTCCTGCATTGATGTACAAAAACATGCAGAAATTTTCACAATATTAACCAGAACCTGATACAATCAGCATGGCCTTTTTGAAAGAGCTAAGTGCAGCAGTCACCATAGCTGTACCTTGTGATTATGATGAAGTGGAGGCTATTAGCATGAGAGGATCAGGACGTGCTCTGCTTGCTTAATGCACTGTAACTGGAAGTGATATGTGTTTTCACTCACACAGCACTCCCTTACTTTTTTGTTGTTTGTTTATTCTACAGATACTGGAAAAGGCTGCAGAAATTGCCAGTGCAAATGACTGCATACCTATGGTGAGACATTGTACAATCAGAAAAAATTGTGTTAACACGTTTGAAATTATTTAATTCATTCAGAGTGCGGTGGAAGGCCGACCAGTTGAAAGTAAAAATGCTTTGCTCAGATTGTCAGTCTTCCTGTCTCATTGCCCCTTAAATAAAACACTCTGCCTGGGTGTGTTACGATTGGTTATGTAATGCTGTGCTGCACATAGGGCAGGTCTGCACGCAGCCCTGTTATGAGTTTTATGTTCAGCTACAGAGGACTGTTTTTTTTTTTTTTTCGAGAGTCACCTTGTCTTAGCATGGAGCCCAGCACAACTTATTAATCACTACGACAGCTGCTTTAAGATCCTGTTTCAATGAACAGCCCTAGGTCTTCTAACATAGTGCTTTTTTTTTTAAATAGATATATTTAAATGATAATCATCATTGTGCATTGGCTACTGTAGGTGAGAACTTTGATGTGCTGCTGCCCTCCTGTGGATGTATAAAGTTACTGCTATCACTCATTTCTTAATCTTTTCTTAGGGCCGTGGAGGTAAAAAGTTCCACATAGAGTTGAAGGAGATCATGGAGCGCGATCCACTCTCACAGCTTTGTGAAAACGAGAAGGATTTGATCTGGACACTTCGAAATGACTGCCGGGATAATTTCCCTCAGTCTCTACCCAAGCTGCTACTCTCAGTCAAGTGGAGCAAACACGAGGACATGGCCCAGGTTAGCCTGCATACTCATTAATACAAGCTGATGAAAAGAGGTTGCACTGCAGACACTACCCAGTCTTTCAACTCAACCATTCATGATTGCTTTATAGTTCAAACCTGAAGGTCATTCATTGAGTTGTATATTGCATTAATGTATTAGGATGAAAATGTAAAGAAAGGATCTTTGAAACTTCCAGTGCATAAAATCCACAGTCCACAGTAAAATCTGAGATGGTATTCATGAATATTCTTTGATCAGCTTGGAAGTAAGAAAATATTTTCAACCATAAAACAAACAAAACTTCAGGTTCAATACTGTAGACAAAGGAAACACACAAAACTTGACTTACCAGTTAACCAGAACCCACATTTCACTTGTATTTAAGTCTTGAGTCGTTTGAAAGCAATTCATAATTATTTTTGTAGGACAAAATTCTTCTCTTAAATTCCTTTGCATTTGCTCTCTTTGTATAATAGTTTCAGGGTAGTTTGGGACCTCCATTATTTTGCTCAAAATTTAAATCAGTGCATCTGAATTTGAAATGGAAGATGTTGCAAACAACAGTTAAATGTCCCACACTGACAGAACACCATTCTCACCTTGAGATTTGATATCATCTGTCAAAAATGTTTCAAAGATTGTGTGAACCAAAATATTTCCCTTATTCCATTAAACCTAAATATAACAAAATGCCTTTTCTTTCAATAAGAAAAAAATGCTAGTTTAACAAAAAAGTACTTCAAATTATTCTCATAGCAAGCTTTGAATACCATTATCTACCTTAGCAGTTTAATAAATGTTACTGGTGGGTTTCCAAATCATCCTGAATGTTTTTCCTTTCATTGTGGACAAAGAAGAATCACAATTGCAGCTGTGTCTTTAATTATTATGGGGTTTTATGAGATTTTTTCAGCTACACAGTGACTGTACATTTCTGTTACTGGTTGGTGAGTATGTGTGTGTTTATCACTCAGCTGCAGGCACTACTTCAGATTTGGCCCAAATTGAGTCCCAGAGATGCTCTTGAGCTTCTGGACTTCAACTACCCTGATCAGTATGTCAGAGTGTATGCTGTTGGCTGCCTGCGTGATATGAGGTAAATGTACACCCACCCACACTTTTATTTTTGTATATTACTTTATCCACTATATTTGATTAAAATTGATTTAAACAATTTAGCTATTTTCTTTTTAGTGTCCATGCCACTGAATGAGCCTGTCTGTTTGCTCTTTTTCGTACAAGGAGCCATACTGCCCATTTGAATGTTGAATGATATGAAATAATTTCTATAAGACGCCTTTCATAAAATGGTGTCTTATACTCTCTTCTCTCTCTGTTCCTCTTCCTTCCACCGTCCGTCAGTGATGAGGAACTGTCGCAGTACCTGCTACAGTTGGTGCAGGTGTTGCGTTATGAGCCCTACTATGACTGCGCCCTCACTCACTTCCTGTTGGAACGAGCTCAGGGGAACCGCAAGATTGGACATTTCCTCTTCTGGCATTTGCGGTGTGTAACTTGCTAAAATACATGAATGTGTGTTCTGTACATTGAAAGTGAGGGGAAAGAGGTTAAACACTTTTTTTTTTTTTTTTAAAAAAGGTTAACTGTGGGTGCAAGTCTTTGTTCATACCGCATTTCTACTACCCTCTACAGGTCAGAAATTCACATGCCAGCCGTTTCAGTCCAGTTTGCACTCATCTTGGAAGCCTATTGCAGAGGCAGCATCCCTCATATTGAGGTTCTAAAGAAACAGGCAAGTGACACACGCACATATGTATATATATATATATAAATGTATGAATCTGATGGAAATAATAATAAATAATAGATAATTTAGCATTGGTCTACACTTAACGTTAGAGTTATATGTTTTGTTGCATGCGATTGTGACAGAAGTGTCACTCTTCCTGCCCTCTCACCTTTGCCCTCTGTAATGTTGGTTTTGACAATCACTATTCAGAGACTTCCTACCACTTCCTCATTGTTTATCTGACCGCTTTCCTTTTTGGAAGGAGCACAAACAATGTCTGTTTGAATATAATGCCATCTGCTCTCAGTGCAAGATGAGATCTCTTGGAATGATTTTCCTAATGCTTAAAAAAAGAATTAGAGTCCGTGGCCCTATTTGAACATTCTCTTCTTTACCATGTTTCTCTCTTTACTAGGTGGAAGCCTTAAGTAAGCTGAAGTCAGTGAATGAACTTATTAAACTGGGAACTATTAAGAATGCCCGGAGTAAAACCAAGGAGGCAATGCTGACCAAGGAGGCCATGATGACATGTTTAAGACAAAGTGGCTACTCAGAAACTCTGTCAGACCTGCACTCCCCCCTAAACCCTAATGTCCTGCTGTCTGGCATCAAGTAAGATTACTGCTTATCCTATGATCTATTCTCCTGTGACAGGAAGCAGATGAGTGTCAGATTTAGGATGAACATTTCCTCCATCGTTGTCTCAATAGTGTGGAAAGGTGCCGATACATGGACTCTAAGATGAAACCACTCTGGATTGTTTACAATAATAAGCTGTTGGGTGGAGATACTCTTGGAATCATCTTCAAAAATGGAGACGGTAAGGGTCTGAGATGCAAAAGAGAGAAGGCTGTGAGCTGGAAGGTGGTAAATGGTTCAATGAGAAACTGAAATCTTCATTTTTCGTATGTAAATAAATAAACACTTCCTTTTTAAATCATGGCTCCCTCTTACCTTTTCATATTCTCTTTTGTTTTCCAGACCTTAGGCAGGACATGTTAACTCTGCAGATTTTGAGGTTAATGGATCTTCTGTGGAAGGAGGCCAGTCTGGACCTCAGGTGAGTGTTTAATGTGCATTCAACTGTGTGCTCGTTTGCCTGTACATTCGTGAGGACGGACTTGGAGATTGTTTTTTCCGCTTCCCAGCTCCAAGCTGGGAAGGGGAAGTTCTGGTGGAGTGCAGCCGAGGACATGCGCTTAATTACCTCATGCTATTTGACCTCCAACCCTCATATACCCCAGACATCCATACACCATCACTCACTCAGATACAATATTTTAGTTCCACCCTAATCAAATCCAGCCCTTTCACAATTGCTCTCATCATCATGCGTTCAAACATCTGGATCTGAGCATTGAGGAGGGTTATTTTGACAGTTGAGATTTAGGACCATGCTTCAGGTTACAGAGACATTGGTTTAGATTGGACACTGGACGTAAAAGCAGGGACAGAATAATTAAACCACTATGATATATGTTATATTGTACCACATATACCCTTGCCTGTCAACTCTCTATTTCTCATTGATGTAAATTAAACACCCATTCACATGGGTAAGTGCCTCAAAGGCATTTGGTCTCCATTAAAAGTAGTCCATTGAGCACTAGTAGTATAAGACTGAGTGGTGCTGTGTCAATACACTGAGAGCTTTTTATTTAAAAAAAAAAGCAAATTAATAAAATCATAATACAATTATAATTGTCATTGTGATGAGAAATGTAATATTGTGTCTACTCTACTGTGTCTACTCTGTAAGTCGCTTTGGATAAAAGCGTCTGCCAAATGCATAAACATAAACATAATTAAAATGGTGTATAAATTTGTTACAAGTTCCGTTTTTCTAGATCCCTAGAAGTCAAGCTATTGCCATATTGGACTTGGTCTAAATTCTGGTGGAATAATTACTCATGGAGGGATGAGACTAAAGTGGGACAACACTGCTGTCCTGCTGAGGAATCCTGCTTCCTCTGTGGAACATGGTGGTGTCACCATTTGGGCCCCCTTTTGACTGCCATAAGTGATTGGCCATGTTATTGTTAATTATACGAATTGACTAGTCAACACGTGCTTTGGAATGACAAGGGCTTTTGTCCAAAACAGATGTCTGGGAAAAATGCGAAGCAATTCAGGAAATTGTAGAAACCCACCAACATTCCAGAGTTTAAGCTTCTTTTAAACAGAGGAATTTACTGAGAGTCCCTCAATCTGATGTGCAGGAGTGATCAGGAATTTCTTGGAATGTTTAAAATACATTTACCAAGAAAGGAGTTTACATCAGTTAATGAAAGCAAAGGCTTGCATTTGTTTTGCAACTCACACATATGGAGAATTCTGACATCAGAGTAACTAATGACAAAAAATAAACCTAAGTCTGGGACAGACTCCTGAGCCATGGCTGATGCTTACTTTGTTGCTGGATCCATCGTTACCATAGTTAGCAACCACATTATTCCATTACAACCTTCCTGTTGTCTTTGTCTCAATTTAGACCCATTTCAAAATGTTATATCATTTTGGTTTTATTGTATATAATTCCCTGAAAATGAAAGATGGAAAATGAAAAATGAAAGAGGGATTTTTATGGTACTCATAAAAAGTGTAAATGGTTTATTGTTTGAGGAAAAAAAACTTGACTACTTTGACATCCATACACCTTTGACAATACATTGCCATATGTGCATATGATCTAAATTATGGTAACAAATTGTTCATAATTCCTTGTAATTCTAGTTTTTACTAAAAGATAAGGCGTCATTTCACATAGTCTATTACATACATTTACTAAATGTACTTGAAACTAAAAAGTGTAACACTGAATTGTGTGATCTTTTTTGTAGTTCATGCTTTATGAAATAGTTTGGCCAGGGGTGACAATTTGCTGCCATTAAAAATGTATTTGAATGGTTTCAAATCATTACCCTGACTAAACTTGCCAATTTTTATTATCCACCCATAGATGATCTCAGGATAACTTCCCGAAGTAAATACCTAATAATTTTTTTTCTTTTCTCTACAGAATTGTACCATATGGTTGCCTAGCAACAGGAGACCGGGCCGGGTTAATAGAGGTAGTTTCATCAGCAGACACAATCGCTAACATTCAGTTGACCAGCAGCAATGTTGCAGCAGCTGCAGCATTCAACAAAGATGCTTTGCTCAACTGGCTCAAAGAGAGAAACTCTGGGTAGGATTAAGGCAATATTCAACTGCACATTCACTGTTATGGTTTACATATGTGTAACATTTGTTTATTTTTGCACCCTGTTTGTCTTCTTTATTTTATTTTTTTAATACAGTGATGCTCTTGACCGAGCCATTGAGGAGTTCACTTTGTCATGTGCAGGCTACTGTGTAGCTACTTATGTCTTGGGCATCGGAGACCGTCATAGTGATAACATCATGGTTCGCAGCACTGGACAGGTTTGACAGTTTTTTTTTGTTTTTTTTAATATGGTATGAGAATGCAGACTCCATCAGACTTTCTAAATTATTTAGATTTTCACTTACTATTTTGTTGTGTTAGCTTTTTCACATAGATTTCGGTCACATCCTGGGCAACTTCAAGTCCAAGTTTGGTATCAAAAGGGAGCGTGTCCCATTCATCCTCACACATGATTTTATTCATGTCATTCAGCAAGGGAAGACTGGATACACAGAAAAATTTGGCAGGTTTGTCCGACTCTATTTATTTGATGTTTTTTTTTTCTTCTTTGTATTTTTCTTCTTTATTTCACCACTTCAGTGTCTTTATTGGGACCATACAAGGACAGAGCAAATTTAATCTGATGTCAAAACAACCATTTTATCAGATAACTTTATCTAAACACACCTGTGAAATCATCTAAATGAGACTGAGACTGCTTGTGTTTTATTACTTTTATATGTTGAGTTTGAAAAACTGGTGCCCTACATGAGTTGTGAAATAAAAGGGGTCGAGTGTTGAATTGCTTCCAGAACATAGAGAATCTATATTTATGGCAATTTAACAAAATTGTTGCACCATAACTGAGAAGATTTAATATTGTTAGTGCAGTACCCTTTCCCTCCAGCAGTCTGCAGTAGAGATTTATGCATGGAAGTCCCCAGAGCAAGCTTCTTTGGAGACTGCTTCATTCATGAGCAGTTCATTCACAGAATTCACTGTTATAATCCATTTTTAAATAGGGTGATATGCTTTTTATTATTTGATTGATAATTGTTCTTACTAATACACTCTGCATGGTTGTAAAACTTATTGATTTAGCTCAGATAACTTGCACACACAGATAAATAAAAGTGTAAGAGGATGTAATAAGCCATTTCTGCAAGGTACGGCAAAGGTTATGAAATATTTTAGGACAGTTAGGTACCCTTATTTCGTTGAATTTTGGCCAGGAAAGTGTTTCGTTTTTATATAGAAACAGTTATGTTGAACTTCTGGCACCACCTCAAGTGGAAAAAACCCAGCTCAGTTTCCAATCACATGAGTACAAACCGTTGCATCTCTGTTGTTGTAACTTGAGGTCACATAAGTACAGTCTTGTATGTGCAACTGTAGTGTGCAAAGGCCTGATGATGCAGTTCTGCTTAGTGCCAAGTAAACATCGATGACAGGCAAAGCATAATCATTTCATGAAAGTGGAAATACCCACGGCATGAAGCACAACAATCTGTTGTTATGGCCTAGTTACATATCTACATTGATGGCTGTACCACAAGAAGGTAAACATCTGTAAAGACATCCATGCTTATGCAGCAGAAGTGTACTGTTAGAACATCCGTTGGTGTTTTAATTATTATAAGTGTTCCTGACTAGAACATCCTAATCATAACAAAAGCAACTGGAGCTGATCAAGTTATAAAATGGTATTAATTAGTATTTGGCATGCTTGTGTCATTTAAACTCTCATACAACAACTGACAGCCTGTGAATCATGCAAGTACAACCCTGAGAATTTACCTGCACACTTACTAAAATCGTTTCTTAAGAAAAGACTGGTACATTTTTGAGGCGTTGCTGCGTCAGCAAGTGTGCTTTATGTGGGTTTACGTAACTGAACGCTCACCAGATCATTGTCTTCATGTCATCCGCAAATGAGGCAAAATAGAAAAGTGGAAGAAGAATGTTCTATAGGATACGGTGCTACGCATTCAAAACCAAGCCAGAGTTTAAGTTATAAAAGTTTCATTTCAACCAGAGTTTAATTCATTCATTTAATTGTAAACCTGTAAATGTGTTGCTCTGTTAAATGACTGCATTTAGGAAGCTTTAATGATTCTACAAGAAAGCCAGTGACTGTGTTGTGCTGTTTCCTCTCCATTGAAACAAAGGAATCTTTGGCTTTTTTAACAGTCTGCGGGCAACGACATTAAGGTCATTAATCAATCCTCAGATAATAAAGAGTGAAAATAAAACTTCCAAGAAAAAAACCCAAACTACGCTGATCTACTTTACCTTTGCTGGAGTTGTTCTGTGAGTTGTTTTCAAACTCATCTTTTTTTTCTTTTTTTTTTTAGGGGGTGATGGCGATTAATGTGTGATAAGTCAAAATCTATCGGTCTTTTTATGTTATTTTAATTTCTTTTCAAGGACGGTATTGTCAGTCAATGCAAGACAGTTTTTTTTAGGGGGGGTGTTTTATTACGCTATTCAGCTGCAGATGAACCTTCTTTTATGAAAGATTTCAATTGATATCTTATTTGTTTTAGATGGGTGTATGCGTTCCTGGTCACCAGCAACACAAATTCATACAAAAAATAACTTCACATTAGAGATGTTTTGTGTACACTCACAGATATACCCACCCCATAATTTTCTTCCGTTCTTTATTATTTTTATACCGGCCTTAGTAATAAAGACCTGTGTACATGTCTCTTTTGCTTCTTGCAGTTTCCGTCAATACTGTGAAGAGGCTTATCTGATCTTGAGGAAAAACGGCAACCTCTTCATCACGCTGTTTGCCCTCATGCTAACTGCTGGACTGCCTGAGCTCACTTCAGTCAAAGACATCCAATACTTAAAGGTATTGCAGGTTTAAAAGAAATACTTTCCATAGCTTCAGCTGCCCAAGTCATGAAAGGTTTTTTACACAACCACACAAAACTACCTCAAAAGCATTTTTTTCCAAGGTAGACACTGACTTTTACAAAATAACATTAGTTATTGCAACACCCTGTGTTGTTTACTTTGATACATGGAAGAAATGTCATCAAAAGATCATGCTGCATAGACTATAAGAAAGGAGAAAAAAACACGGTAAATTGCTTGTTTCTTTGTCCCATAAGCTCACAATTATACTTCATTTTCCTCTGACTTGTCGAGAAAGGCGTTGCTTTTTATACTGGTATATTTAGTAATAAATAGGCACTGGTTGTGACCACAGTCAGTCGGTTTACTTGGACTTTTAGTATAATTTACTTTATACGCTGTAGGTTTTTCAAAGTTTTGTCTTGTCAGTTTTTAGTTAAAAGCCTCTTTACATTCCCTGTAGGGAATGTAGGTGATGTCACTATACAAAAATCACAGTATAATAGAGTATGATGACTGTACGTAGAAAAAAAAAAACCACCAGCTCTAGGTCACAAGTTCCTTCACCACCAACTGCCAACACATACTGTGGCTCTGACAATGACCACCACCTTGATTTAACACAGTCGTCTCAGTGAGCTCACTGTTTGATGCCCTGGCTAAAATTTGGCCATCCCATTTTGTCTCTATCTGGTGCATCACTGACCACAATCAGTAGCTGATCCAAATTTTAATGGCCATCTAAGGCACAGATCTGACCATATCTGTCAACACTGTTAAATTATAACTAGTAACATTAGCACTAAATGCATTCCATAGAATGTAAGAACCATCTTTACTGTAGATCAGACTTTATTCATCAACTCTCTGTGAATCATTACTTTAATTTTTGATTGAAGATGAGCCTTTTTGTTATCTTGTTGCTTATCAATGAGCATTGACTTGCTGAATTTGGCACATTTAATATCCTAATTCTGAAGTAGTTAGTCATACTGAACAATAATGAACCGTGTCTTTCTGCACCCATCAAACCGTTGCTACCTTAGTACTTTGGCTGTTGTATTGGCTAATTTAAAACAGTATATTATTCTGTATACGTGGCATTGTTCACCACCCCCCTGTTGCCTATGGATGGAATAATGGACTCATTTCTATTTTACACACTATTTTTCCATCCCAGGACTCTCTGGCTCTGGGTAAAACAGACGAAGATGCCCTGAAGCAGTTCCGTCAGAAGTTTGACGAAGCCCTGAGAGAGAGCTGGACAACCAAGGTGAACTGGATGGCTCACAATGTAGCCAAAGACAACCGCTCCTAGAGCTGCTGCAACCCATAAAAAAGGCTGAAAGGCCAAGAGACACTGTTGTTGGGGTGGGAGCATGTGGGGAAGGCCCGAGAAGTGCAAATGAAGTTTGATTGGCAAGTGCCCTGATTTAAAGAAGGGAATCTTGCTAAGATGTGGAACCTGAGCAGATTTGCCCACCCTCTGTGTGCTGTACATACAGAAGAACCGTACTCTGAAGTAGTTCAATTACCCTGCACCCTTATTTCCTGTATTCCATTTGGCGTAGTCACCGCAGCATTGTGCCCACAAACTACCAAATTCAGGGTTGCCTGACATTTCTGTGGAATCATGGTAGGTGATGTCATTGCAAGTTTTGCACCGGCACAACAGTTTGTTGAAGAAAACATCCAATGGAAGGGAACTGAGACACCCACTTTCCCACGGCAAATCTTCAGAGATGAACTGTCCAAACGGAGCGGGCTGAAACAATAGTAATCAAAGGTTAAGTTTGGGAGTGGCTTAATTTTTTAATGTGCTTGAAATTCCGCGTGAATGAAAGACACATTTTCTTACTCTAACCTTGGAGTGTTTCAAGCGAGATAAAGATAACGGATGGGTGTGGAGGGGGCTGAGAAGAAGAGACACAAACATGCAACCCTCCTGTCTTAAAACTAAACACTGCATGACCACAGGAAGTGCACCTTGATACTCATTCCTGCTGTCTTAAAGTGTGCCTCAAAACTGCAGGAAGATTGTATTGTTCATGTGGTTCATTTTGCAGTTTAAGAATTAGTCAAAACAAAAACTGCGAGGGGAAACAACCACAAAGAGAGGGATTGATTGGAGACGAGATTTTCTGAGCCCTACGGTCCACTTGAACACTGGAATGCTTTCCGAGAGACATTAGTTGTTCAAAGCATCTTTTCATGAACTTAACCTTTTTTTTTATGTTTCTTTTAATACCATAGACTGAAAAGCATTACTATCACTACCTTGTTTGTCATCTTTTAAAGGGCCATTCACATCCTCCATCTTAATGTCACTGCAGCTGATGCTCTTAACCTGTTCAGACCAAAACAAAAAGCAAACTTTGAGAAGTTATGTTGTTTTAAATTGTGTTTTTATTGATCTGTTTCCAAACTGAATGTGCAAAAATGTGCCGCTCTTATACTTTTATTTGTTTTTTATACAGGCAGATGTAAGAGGAATCTGTGGCCTAAGTAGGTTGGACTAATCAGTAAGGATATTATTCTTCAATGCGAAGCTACATATGATCCTCCACTAGCATCTGCATTTGATTTTTTTTTTGTGCAATATCCGAGTATATGACCCATATCTTATCATATAAAACCATGGGCCTAGGCCTTAGCCTATAATCATTTTATCTGCTGGTTTATGTATGATGCAGCTGTATTTCGCACCACTCGCCTTTTGAAGTCTCAGACACTGGATGTTGTCAAACGTACAGGCTTTTAATGTTTTGCTGTTTTTTGTTTTCATAGGAGTTTTATTAAAGTTATTTTTCACTGCGCTGCATTTCTCCCTGTGTTCTTGTTCTTTTTCTGCTCTGGATGTGGGTTGCGTGGCTGTCCACCCACTCGGGGCAGCGCTGTGGATGGTATTTCTGCTTTTTTAGCCGGTTTACTTTTTATCGATTCCACAGCTGATATACAGTCAGAATATTTTTTTTCTGCTTTAACTGTGAGAGATTATGTGATAAATAATGCTGCATTGCTACAAAGAAGGTAGTTAAGTCCTCTCATCACATGTTCAGAGATATATGGAAATCAACATCCCAATATTACTCAACTGAATCTTACTGCAGGCTATAGATTCAAAATGTGCTTCTGAAACTCTGAGTTGATATAAGAGGACAGATTAAATTAAACAATGGCAATTTTCTAGTTACTTGACATTGTAAGTCACATGGCTGATTATTCAGCAGCCTCAGAGTTCTAATAAACTACAGGATGCGCAATCCCATAGAGTAGACTTAATCGCAGGGTAATGCTGGAGGAAAATTAAGTGAATAACTATGAAAGCATGTAAATTCAGCCGTCATCAAGAAGGTATGCTTAGACAATGGTAATGTATAGCAGAAGCAATCATCCCAAATTCAAATGATGTTCCCAGTAAACCATAGAGTCACAGCCTCCAAACATTTACTCATGCACAGCCTTATTTCTTGGATGGAAAGATTACGAAACTGATTATTTCAACAAAGATTGCCATTCTTTTTTACAACCAAATTTCCTCATCAAGCGGGTAAGCATCATGATTAGAAGACATGCTTGTTGAAGAACGTGGTCTGGTTGGACGAATCGCTCACTAATGATCAGTCCAGCTCCCAATTCATGCAGATTCCACTGAAACGTGATACTGTGTCTGTGAGTGTTGTCCTTAAAGATGTGTGTCTAATGTCCAGTATAGGAAGAAGAGGAATTTGATAGTACAACCATACCCATAACATGAGTTCAGTGTCTTAGTATAATTCTTAAAATGAACACAACTGTTAGCAATTCACATGAATTTCAGTAATAAAGTAAAACTCTAAAAACAGTCACAAAAAACATTTGTGACTGATAGATATGAAAAATTTCTTCAGCGTACTGTTTTGCAAAAAATAAAAAAAAAAGGATATTCAGTTTGACTAAAATAAGGCAACATATGTGCATCACTCATCTCTTAAGCCCTGGTCTCACCATGTCGAAATTCAACTCGCAAATGAGAGAGAAAGCACCTTTTTCAGACGCTGATTTCCACGTAATACTGGTCATTTTTGGGACATATTTTATAAGCTGCTTTTGAATTATTGTACTGGAACATGTCCCCCCTCCTTTCAGCCACAGAGTCGCCCAGTTAGCGGCGGAGCAGATATATGCGCGTATTCTAAGGCAGTTAAAAAAAATAATCAAAAAAGCAAGTCAAATCAGACAAACTGAACGTACTCTCTAAGTTTCAAAGAAAACTGCCATGATAGAAGATGTCGTTCACGGGAAATTCGGTTATACGTTTATCACCAGTCGATAAAGAAATAACCCTTGAAAACTACATTACCCACAATGCCCTGAATACGTGTTTTTATCGACTGGTCATTCTAGAAAGTGCCAGCATTTTACCGATACCAAGTTAAAATTCAGTTATATTTACTTGATTTTTATTCACAAGCTAACATGGATATGTAATAGATTTGTGTGAGGAATGCTTATCTTACAATTACTATAAAAATTAGAGGATGTCCGCTTATGCAATCACGTCCTCGATAGATAGATAGATAGATAGATAGATAGATAGATAGATAGATAGATAGATAGATAGATAGATAGATAGATAGATAGATAGATAGATAGATAGATAGATAGATA
>JABUIW010000037.1:530159-562253 GCA_013363375.1 Menidia beryllina
GGATCTGTGCTCAAGTACAACAAAGTGTCATGGCAAGACTTTCCACACACTAAAGAATGGAATACAAGTGGGGAAATTTACACATTACAGCAGAAAATATGGAAAAAGGAAGCACAGTGGAGGCATAAATAAATAAAGGTTATTTACAATAGAACAAAATGAATAAAGGTAAATTACATGGGACAGTTATAAAAAAATAAGATGAGCATTAAAATATTAAAATGAATCGAACACCGTGGGTGTAACAGCCTGCTGCTAAAGGAACTGCTCAGTGATCCTACAATGTCAAAGCCAAGCTAATCCAAGGTTTACTCGTGATCTTGCAAAACAAAGGAAATCGATTAATAATATTCTAACCGTAGATGCTATTTTTTGTCTGCTTCAAACCGTGCACACCCTTTGTGGTTTAGTACAACCAATTAACTGGAGTGTATTGATTCATAGTAGTTGTGCAGAAGGTAACTATGGTAGCTCGTCGCTTAGCCTTTTGAGAAGTCTTAGTGGAACCTCTATGACATAAAGGTACGACTTGGGAAAAACTCCATGCACATATACGTGCATAAAGTCTTTCTTTAGTCGTAACATGACATTCTACCCATGTGTTTGCAGTTTTCGAGGCGCTTTGTCTTATACGAACTTCCGGAGTTATGAACAGTGTTTGGTTCCGTTTTCACGTTACTCCCGACATTTTATGTAACGTCAAATCGACACGTTGTTTTCTAGCTCTGCAACTCTGCCTACTCGTCACCGTTCGCTACGTCGTCGCATGTTACACACAACATGATATTCCACGTGCAATGAATGACTTGTTTATATAAAACGACTGACAGCACTTTGGACAAATGAGCTCTCTCTGTTGCTGTTCCGTAACATTCACCATGGAAACCCATAGCGTGCAGCCAATGGACTAAAGTAGTGGGAGGAGTTTGAATTGAGGTCATGCGGCGCGCTTTCTAATTCGCCAGTCCCGTTTTGCCGGAGAGAGCCGGGGAGGAACCCCCCACTACTGTGTCAACCAGTCTGTAGCCGACTCCCATTCACGACTGCTGGATCTACCTAGCTAATGATTTATTCACCTGCCGGCTTCACTTTTGCCAAACCGAGAGAAGAATTTTGCTTCGAAATCACAGGTGGGTTTGCTTGTATTTTTACTATTCACGTCTTGTAGAAATGAAAATCCAACTTAAAAAAATATGTTGCATAACAAAACTGCCATGTGCGCATGCGCGAAGATCGAGATTGCTCTACTTATTGTACTTTTATAACCAAGAAATACCGGTCGGACTTATAATTTCGTTCGGATGTGTGGAAGAAAGTAATATTTTGTTAACCGAGTAATCTTTTGGTCAGATCTGCTTATTTTGTCCCTTATATTACGCTATTTGGTCACTTTTACATAACTGTGTCAGTGTACCGTGCACTGGATTGCAGGTCAACGTGTGTGTGGATTGTGACTAGCAGGTCAATGGGAGCTGGGCGGGGGGAGGGGGGTATTTCCTATTTCAAATATAATTTTTAGGTTGTTTTCGTATTATTGTATTTCCTTCGATCGACACATTTTTTTGATGTCACTTGATCTATGGGAAATATACACGTTGTCATATATTAATAGATATATATAAAGAAAACAGGGCATATCAGTCCCTAAGTTTTCTTTGCAAAAGAATAGAACATTTATGTCTTTATACACGGAATATAACATTTTCTTATAACTAAAATATAAGCTATATCTACAGCTTACTAGGTAAGCTGTAGTTATATCTGTTATATCTGATCATTTGAACAGAGATGGGTCAGAATGACCAGTCAGTAAGCTGATTTCCATCTCATAACTATTCAAGGTCCTCAAAGAGAAGCTCACTGCAAGCATATGCATACCGTATATGTAAATGCAATGGAGCTTATCTCACTATAAATGTCAAATTAATAGTCTCACTGATATGTGATCTGGATAAAATAGCTTGTTATTTAATAAAAGATAAGGTATGCATTAAAATGATTTTGACTTTTAACATAGCCGATATATTGTCCATATAGTCACACATCAATACCTAGCAGTGTATTATATTGTCCTATAACTAATACAGTGATATAACTAAAAAGATTATGTCATTATGATTAAATTTTGGGGTTGGGCTTGTGTCCTTCAGGCATAAAAATAGAAATGAAAAACACTTGATTCACCCTGCAGGTACTATATCTGAATTCTTTTCATTTTCATATTTTTGAACATTGAGAATGTTCTCCTAGATGTTTTAAGGTGCAGGTGAATACTTTACCAAATATAATCGATAATACAGTACTGATAGCTATTTCTGTGTCATCTCAGTTTTAAGTTAACTCAAACAGAAATGCACCTGAGTTATGAGTTGCAGGAAAACGCATGTGGTTTTATGAAACAGGGCCATCAGCTCTGTGCTGAGCAAATCCATGTGACTGGAGCAGGGTTGTATAATGCCAGAGATCTGTGCTAATGTGAAGGGAGTAGCAGCGCTCACTCTGAACCAGAGCTCAGCCAGAGACAGAAGGTGAAAGGAGTTCCTGGAAGGAATTTAGTTTTAATATACAGTTCTGCGCATGTATTTGCTTATAATGTTTGAAAGTGTTTTAAATATTTTTCCGGAGGGGAGATTTGTTGCTGTCCTTGGTTCATTTTTGACCGCATTCGTTTCTTGTCATGTTCAGTGAAAATCTCTGGTGAGTGTATTGCTACTTTAGAATACATTTAGTGTCTTTTTTGCATAATGTTCAGGTTTGCTTTTGAGGTTAGATTTGATGTTTATCATGACTGTATTTTTTACTTTGCTCAACACTCCTCTTGGTGCCATAGTATTTTTAGTTTATCTTGATGTTGTCTGTTGGTGTGCATACTGCACCTCCAACTCATATCTGTTGTGTAGGAAGTGGCCAAAACTCCCCTCCTTTATAAATTGTGACACGATTGCTTCGTCTTAGATAGATTTGGATAGATTTCTAGACTTGGAGGACTCCATCCCCTTCATCTTACATCCCACTGAATAACACTGTGTTGCTGTGTCTGACAAATTCATTTGAATATCTATGCATGTTATATGCCTTGTCAATTGATGAAAAAAACTACCTCAAGAGTTTTAGTCCATTAAAAAACAAAGAAAAAAAGATATGCTAAGAAGGGTGTCTTTTGACAAACAAATTAATTAGATCTGCCTTGAATGTAACCCCACTGTAGCTCATGTCAAATCTACCTGTGGTCACTACTCTCACCTGATTGGCTCTCTGCCACAGCCAGTATGGCATCTTGACAGGAAAGATTTTTGCAATTTCAATCCCCAAAGAGGGCAGTGAAGGTGCGTGTGTACATTTTTTCGGTGTGAAATATGAATAACTTTCCTCAAAAATGTCCAGAGTTACATAAAATTACTTACATAAAGGGGGAAGAAGAGACAAAAAGTGAAATTTCCAAAACTTACATAAATCCCCGCAACCTGACACCGGACAGAAGGAAAGGCCCTCTCTCTCTTTTTTTTCTATTTTGATATAACCCAATGGACAGAACAGGACTTTTTTTGTAGCCATCGGACACAGTTTCTTTTAGATGTCAGTGATTTCTCAGCTCCATAAATTAAGTACAAAGGCACACTTCTGTCCTATGGATCCTTTGTTTACTGCTGCTAGATTGAATGATTCTTCTGTAGTTGACAGTTTGTACTCATTGTTATTGTTAGGCTCCAACTGAAACACAGAGAGGTCAAACGGAAGGTAATAGATGAGCTAAAATCGCCTTGTTAATCCCTCCGTAGTGTAGTTCTGATCAACTCTGGCCTTGACTGGTTCTGTTCCTCTGTGTCATACACCTTCATCAAATACCTTAAACATTTGCTTATTCAAGCAGAGTTTTAATATGAGGTTTTTTTGCTATGCAGGGTTTAAATAGTTTACCTTAAATATTTTTTATCCAAATGAAATGTGTTGTTTGATGGTTTCTTCCCAAGCAAGGAAGCATTGGATGTTTTTGTCCTATATCTTCTTCAGTAAATGAATGGTCTGCCTCACGTGTGTATGTTCAAATGTAAAGATTGAGCTAAATGAGGGATCAAAAACTTTCACATTCAAAGAAATTTCTTTGTGACTTAATCCTGGGGATGTGTGGACTCCAAAGCGGCTTCAGTAACGTCCCCAGAGCTGTATTTTTGCCTTTAATGTGAGCCGTACAAATTTGAAAGCAATTACAGTTGTCTAATCCCTTGGGAAAGGATAGCTTACTGCCTGTGTGTAAAAAAATGAACGTAAAAACATATTTCCTTTGTACTGTTGTGCTTTTTTATTTGGTGTTGATATTCGCAACACTGAGATGGAAGACCGGCTGATCAGATAAAAGTGATGGTCACTCTGATTGTAATGGATAGTTTGTGTTTGTCTATTTATCGATCACTTTTAACTTTAGCCCTGCTTCCTGATTGTTGCTGTGAATAGTAACACATTCCTTTTAAGAGTAATTTCACTTGTTTCATCTTCCTTCCCCAGACTCAACCCCTGCTTCAAAGAGATCACCCCCACTTCCATCCCAATGCCATGCAGCTCGTGGTATTAAGATGTGCAAAAAAGCTTAATCTGCCAATATCTTCTCACTTGACTTAAGACAGCGATCCAAAGCACAGCCGTTGCTCAACTGAAAACGGGCGAACACTGACCCGGGAAACCTGTGGGCCTCCTAGCTGTGGAAGAGCAGGGCTGTCTGCGTGGCTCCATGAACCAACGTCACCGCATGGCCAGCAGTTACGACGAGAGTTGTGGCGGGCAGGATGGGGTAGAACTGGAACCCGAGTTAGGGCTGACCTCTGAAGGGAGTGACAGTAGCCACGAGCACCCTCCCTCACTAGGCCATGATGACAGGAAGCGCCAGCGGAAACCTTTACATGAGGATGTAGAGATGGGTGGCAGCGGCTCAAGTGGGAGTGGGACAGAGTCCCATGGCAACGAGTCACATGGCAATGAGTCCCACGGCAATGAGTCGGTCGGCAGCTCAAACGGCAATGGCAAGGATTCCGCTCTTATGGAGTCCTCAGGAAGCAATAAGAGGTGAGATCCCACCAGGTTCACTGAATCGTGTTGAATAGAGGATTTTTATTCACTGAAGGTTCATTTTCTCCATTCTGATTCATAAATGAGTCATTGTTGTCATACTTAAGTGAGTGTTCAGTGTAGAAGAAAGCAGTAGGAGGTATTTATTATTAGTATTTATTTACATATATTGTGAAAAATAGATGAAACAGCTCAATTTATTTGAAAAACATTTTTCGAAGTGTCTTATTATCTTCTAGATGATAATGAGGGGAGCATTGTGCCAGTTATTCAACGTGCAATGGCCATTTCTAAACTTTCTGTCTGCTGGCAAAAGAAAGGCCACTAAAACTGCTATTTCTGGAGATTACAGGGAACCTTATGCAAGGCATTATATTAAATATGGTTCTTTCTCTTGTCTAAATCTGCAGAGGGTGTAGCATTTATTGATTCACCTCATGCAATTCAGACTTGTAAAAGGGTATATAATATGGCCTTCCCCACCATTACCTCATTATCACCTATTGTCTGTTCAAATCAGACTCGCTTCTGATTACATAACCGACGTTGTTTCCATCTTCATTTACGTCATGCAGTTGACAGTTTGAAAGTCCAACTAAAAAGACTTCAAACAAGCTGCACTGGCAATAATTCGAGCTGAAAAAAAGTACTGGGACAATTCATCTTTAAAATCCAAAACGTTTTCTAAACTGCAACTTTCTCTATCTGCGACCGTTTTGATGCACAAAATGGTGCTGACAGGGACTGTATGTAGAAACTTTACCTGGTAAAAATAACTTTTGCCCTTTATAGCAACCTTCAAAGCCACCATCAGGGATTACTACACAACCTAATACACACACTGACCCATCCCAGAGGATTCTGTTGGACAAAACTTTTATCTAGGCAAATCAGACCCTGAGCCACAAAAAAGGCAGACGATCTGCCATGCCACCGTCGGCCATGATAGTGCGCCAAATGGTTTCAGAGAAAGAGTCATGTGTGACTGAGTTTCCTCACTTCTGCCATAATGCAGCCATTTTTTTCAGCCTCAAAGCATAAAGAACTAGAAAAAAGCAGAAAGCTTTACAGAAAGCACTTAATCTCAGAGATAGAACAGCATCTGCTATTGGGTTGGAATGTTTTCTGAACAGAGCCAAAGGCCATGAGCATCTCCCAAGAACACAACTCCATGAACAACTGTCCTTCCTTTCTTGTGTTTTAAAAGAACAACTTGATACGATTTGATGATTATTGGTTGCCACTTTCCATGGCTGTGATTGCACTGCCTGTTCTGTTGGATTTTTGTGAATCCCCTTCTGATAATCCTACCAAAAGATACCGTAAAATCCAACAGCAATCCTAACCTTTATATATCCCATCTCTTTATGCTTTACACTGGAAATCTTAAAAAAAAAAATTGTGATTCAGCATCTTGAGAATTTTCCTTTAACTTCTAAGTTTGTTCCACTAGAAATGGTTTGCAGACACAAAGCTCAGTGATCATGGATTACAGAGTATATTTTGGGGGGGTCTGTTTAGTTCAACATTCCAAAGCGTCTAAAAACCATTTGATTCATGAAGTTTAAGTTGTTTTTTTATATTTACTCTTTTATGTTTTTCCGTGTTATCATCTTCCAACACCTTTTATCTGCACATATTTAGTTATGTCCTCCTGGTAAATAACATGTCGGGTTTACTGTGGTTACAGCTCCAACTCCCACAGCCCCTCTCCACCAAGCAGCTCCAACGCCTTCAGTCTGGTCAGCTCAGAGCAGGACAACCCTTCAACCAGCGGCTGCAGGTTGGTACACAGTGCCGTACAGTGTAGAGTTCTAGCTTTCAAAGGCAAAGCATGAGAAAAGACGCCTCCCACAACAGATCGACTCGCCTTCTGTTCTGACCCCCATGCTGGAAAGCCAGCATCATCGGTGCGACCTTGTTGTTTTTGACGCCACGTATATCTGTCTTGTTACATCCTACAGCAGCGAGCAGTCAGCCAAAGCTAAGACACAGAAGGAGCTCTTCAAGACTCTCAAAGAGCTAAAGATGCATTTGCCCTCTGAAAAAAGGAGCAAAGGCAAGTCCAGCACAGTCAACACGCTCAAATATGCGCTGAGGTGCATCAAGCAGGTGAAAGGTAAGCCACGCTTTCCCGCAGGCTCGCACTATTCTTGCCAGTATACTTGTTTTGCAGATTTTGGAAAAATGTTCCGTGATTTTTGGAGATGTGGCGTGCGCACTGACTGGTTTGGTTTTACTTTTGCAGCAAATGAAGAATACTACCAGATGCTGATGATAAATGACAGTCAACCTCCTGGGTTCGATGTATCATCTTACACCATTGAGGAAATAAACACCATCACTTCCGAATACACCGTAAAAAACACTGTAAGCATCACCACGCTTCGCCTCATATGAAACACTGACCTCAGTGTATGCCAGGTTATATAAAATTAACCTGTAAACATATAATTTAGCCAACAAACTCTACTAAGACTTTATCATCATTTACACTTAGACTAATATCGGGCGTATACACATCTGGACAAAACCCCTGCACCATCATGTTTACCCGATGGCTTGGTGACGTATTTATCTTCACATCTGTAGGACATATTTGCTGTAGCCGTGTCCCTCATCACGGGGAAGATCGTTTACATCTCGGACCAGGCGGCTACCATACTGAACTGCAAGCACGACGTCTTCAAAAATGCAAAGTTTGTGGAGTTCCTGACACCCCAGGACGTCAGTGTGTTTTACAGCTTCACCACACCCTACCGCCTGCCGTCATGGAGCATGTGCACTGGAGCAGGTACGGGCGAACCACGAGCATACAACCTTTTGGAGTTCATGGACCTTTGTGGGTTCGGACAGACTATTTCCAAAAAAAAACAGCGCACGTTTTTTGGTACATGTGCACAAGTGCAAGTTCACGTTGTAAATCCACGTGAAACACAACCCAAATCCTGTGTATCGACATGAATGTGTTTCTTACACATGTCCCATCTACATGTGTATGATACATGTGAGATATGATCTGCACATATTTGGTTAACATGCCCAACACGGAATCATTAATGATTCCACACCTACCCCCATGCATCTGTCATTGATTGGCAGAGGAAATCATCACAATTGGAGCAATCATCTGTTTAACAATTTGGTTGATGCACCTGTGCTCTGCTTAATTTTCCAATCAATGTGGGAGGTTAGCTCTTCCATGAAGTTAGGACAGTTAGAAAAGGCGATTCTTCTCCCCTCATGTCAATCTCACACCTGTGTCTGGTGTCTCAAAAGGAAGTCATTGTCAGTTTTTGATTTTTTTTCATTTGGGTCAGTCCAGGGATCATTGGGTGTTCGAACTCGTGCAGGCGATGGGCAGCTATTGTTTTAATCCTAAATTGTACTCAACCATTGTTCAAACTCAGTCTTGCATAAGTATTTTTCCCTACCTTAATGAGTGCTCAACTTGCTGGTCCAGTGATCTGTATGATGCATATAAATATAGTTGTTTTTATACATACTGTAGTAAACATCATTTGATTATGTATTCATATATGTGAATATCCCCTTTGTCTTACTCAGAGTCGTCTCCCACGGAGTGCATGCAGGAGAAATCCTTCTTTTGCCGCATCAGGTGAGTGGCAGCTTATTTGATGTAGTTTCCTGCTCAGACCAACTCTTAAGACAGGTGGGAGGGAGATGGAAGCAACTATGAGTTTATAAACTGCATCCCCACCTAGTGGCCAGTTAGGGTAACTGCTACCATCAAAAACAAAAAGAACTGTCGATTTTTATAATTATGCTATATGATATAATTTTTACCAACAATACAGCTTGATTAAGATTTGAACATTATGTGTATCATATAGTACTAAACTAGCACAAATGGCATATTATTTTGGCTTTATGATAATTCTACGTTTCGTTTAGACATTTACTGACTTGCCAAAGTCGGATTTGTTTTGTGACTATAAATAACTTAGGGGGGTTGATTATCCCTTTTATTGTATGGAGTTCTGACTGAGTGCAAAGACCAAACGTAGAGGTTTTGGAAGCAATGAAAGCAAGCTGATGTTTACTAAAGGGAAGCCAGGTGTGAAAACAAACTCTTTTGTACAATTAAATGAAATGCTGTGCTAAAGCTAGACAACGTGTCTGTCTTTCAGTGGCGGAAAGGAACACGAGGGGGATCTCCAGTACTATCCATTCCGGATGACTCCATATCTGATGAAAGTGCAGGATGCTGAGCTGGCAGAGGAGCAGTTCTGCTGCCTTTTGCTGGCCGAGCGGGTACACTCTGGATATGAAGGTGAAAATTTAGGTTGTATTCTGATGGCTTTACACACAGAAAAACACTTGAAGACCCATCTTTATTCAAAAGGCCACATTGTTTCTTAGGTCTGTTAAAACAGGATACATTTAGCATGTCTGGCAGCAATTGTTTGAAATGTATTTAATCCTACTAACAGCAATTCATTAAACTCACGTAGAAAAAAATTTCTTATGTTTTGCGCTCTGTAATCCTTATAAAAGTTCTTTTAAGTTTTGATGAGTTTTTAAATTTCTATTGTCATTGTTTCGTTCCATTTAGCCCCCAGAATCCCCCCAGACAAGCGAATCTTCACAACCACACACACACCAAACTGTGTTTTCCAGGATGTCGATGAGAGGTGCGTGAAACCCATTACACTCTTATGGAAGTTTTGGTTTGTTTGATTATTTTTTGCTTGTTTTCATGTTATGAATTCATTTTAAGTATCTTTTTTTTTCTCCAACAGGGCCGTGCCGCTTTTGGGTTACCTCCCTCAGGACCTAATCGGGACTCCTGTACTTCTCAATCTGCACCCAAGTGATAGACCTTTAATGCTGGCCATACATCGAAAAAGTGAGAACGCTGTTTTTATTTTCTTTCATTTTTTTATCCTATTCGTTAATCTTTTTAAATATATGAAGCGATTATTTGTTCATTTTATTCTGAGTGGTTCATCCTGTCTATTTTAATTTTCTGTCTTTGTCACTAATAATGGAAACCCACCCTGTTTCCAACAGTTTTGCAGTATGCCGGTCAGCCATTTGACCACTCCTCGATCCGTTTTTGTGCAAGAAATGGCGAGTACATCACTATCGACACCAGCTGGTCAAGCTTTGTCAATCCCTGGAGTCGCAAAGTCTCCTTTGTGATTGGCAGACACAAAGTCCGCATGTGAGTATTTAAAGGATGCTGGCAAAGTCTCAGACTTTTATTGACTATTGTCTTGAAGGAGCTAGATGACAGCATTGTCTTTATGTGTTTCAGGGGTCCTGTCAACGAGGATGTCTTCGCGGCACCGGATTTCCATGGAGGGAAGATGATGGATTCTGACATCCAGGAAATAAGCGAGCAGATCCACAGACTGCTTCTCCAAGTATGCCAACACAAAAGTGTTCGGCTTGCACCCCCTGGGAGACATTTGTCAGTCACTTTAACCGTTTTTTTCTCCACAGCCTGTCCACAACATGGGGTCAAGTGGTTACGGCAGCAACGGTTCTCACGAGCAACAGGTGAGCATCAGCTCATCCAGCGAAAGCAACGGGAACGTAGCAACTGAAAACGCAACAGAAGAGACGGGCACAACCAAGCCCTCCAGGACCTTTCAGGAAATTTGCAAGGGAGTCCATATGCAGAAAAATCAGGACTCTCAGGTCGGCCTGCGCTCCCCACCTTCCCCATGGGCCTCCAAACATGAGCAGAGGAAGAGTGCCGACAGTAAGTTCAGCTTATTGCAGCAAAACCAGAAACATTCTCGGTATGATGCAAGCAAGTAGCCACATTATGACATAGGTTTGCTTTTTCAGTTACAGCTAAAGTTGTGCAAAAGAATTGAAGACAAATATAAAAAGATATCCACCTCTTGTGAACATTTCCCCTGATTTTTACAGAGAAAATGTCACCTATGCAGGGCTTTGTTGTCTTTTAAACTGTAATGCGAAGTGGGCCGTGTATTACCTCACACCTTGGTTCTGACATTTTCTTTCTTTCCAGTATCAGCAGCAACTCAGAGGAGTTCTGGGGTGCGTGTCAAGGACTCACCGACCACTCAGCATTTCAGAGAGAGCACTGCAGGCAGCATGGAGGACTTCATCTGCAAAGACCAGACCGTGTGCTCCTACCAGCAAATCAGCTGCCTTGACAGTGTCATAAGGTAACAGAGGCTTTGTGTGCTGTGTTCACAAATTATGAACTTTACTGTTTTCTCTTTGTGAGCAACGTGGGATCTCTGATATTGACACCCTTTTGATCCCTAGGTATCTGGAGAGTTGTAATATCCCCATCACAGTCAAAAGAAAGTACCAGTTCTCATCAAACACAACCTCATCAAACTCAGATGATGACAAGAGGGGTTCAGATGATGGTGTCCAAGTGCCTCAGGATACACACACAGGTGCGTAGACTTATTGCTTTAGTACACCTGCGCATAGCGTGTCATGAAATCTATGAGTTTAGATCTGTAAATTGGCTTGATTTGCTATTAAGTATAAAATAATAACCAAAGATATCTAACCTGAATTATGCGAAAGCTAACTGAAGAGTCTCTTTAAATCCTCCAGTTCCTTTGATGCTAGACTCCCAGCCAGGCCTGTCCAACATGAAAGCACTCAAGAAGCCTCCATCTGGGGCAGCTGCCGTTGTGGGGAGCACCCTTGCACCCCTCACTTTGCACAGTAAGGCAGAGAGCGTGGTGTCAATCACCTCTCAATGCAGCTACAGCAGCACCATTGTCCACGTTGGAGACAAAAAGCCTCAGCCAGAATCTGGTAAGTTTTGAAAATCAAGACTTTTCGAAGGGAATGACACACAACACAAAGCCCACCTATTTGATAATGAGACGTTTGACGTGATGTCCTGCAGAGATCATCGAGGACGTGGCAGAGAGCCCGGCCCCTCCTGCTCCGCCAGTGAGCGTGGTGTCTCCACCCAGCCAAGAAAAAGAGGCCTACAAGAGGCTGGGACTTACGAAGCAGGTGCTTGCAGCGCACACACAAAAAGAAGAGCAGGCCTTTTTGAACCGCTGCCGAGAGCTGCGCAACGCCAGGAGTTTTCAGAAAGAATGTTCCTCATATCCTCACAAACAGAGAGGACCAGCCAACGCTGAAGGTACGGCAACTTTCAGAGTGTGAACACATACTGTGTAGAAGTTATTTAGACATAATTATAGCTGGATGTCAGCTCGTGCACTGTGAGGGTAAATTTTGGATCCTGGTATCGAGTTTAGAGCGATACACACGTTTCTTAGTCTGACTAAAACAATTTTCTTGTCTCCTCCATGCCTCTTCTCAGAATCGGCAGGACCACGAGGTACTGCCAAACAAGGCAACACAAGACCAGAGACGACTGCTAAAAAGGGCAGCCGTAACAGGAAGTCCAAGAAGCCACGGATCAAGCATCCAGATTCATCAGACAGCACTGTGTCCAACCGCAAACCCCGCCCTCCCCTCCAGGGCCTCAACCAGACCTCATGGTCCCCATCAGAAGCATCCCTATCAGCTTTTAATGTCTCCTACCCCGCCATGGTTCCTGCATACCCTCTCTTCCCGCCAACGCCGGCTGCTTCAGCTCAGGCCCCTCGACCCGACCCCTCCCTCCCCGCTGGCTTTGGAGAAGGACAGAGCACCGGAGCTCCACCTACCACCACACCATTTACTGCTCCCATTGTTACACCTGTTGTCGCTCTGGTGTTACCCAATTACATCTTTCCTCAAATAGGACCGATGGGTCAGGTGACTCAGGTTGGCGCAGCACCAAGACCAACATTTTTCCCCGAGCAGACCCAGACGCAACCCGGGTACGCTGCCCAGCGGCCATTTCAAGCACCCCAGCCTACTTTCGCCATGCAAACACAGCCCTCCTTCACCAGCACGCAACCTTTCCCTGTACAGACTGCCTTCTCTCCCCCGCAGCCGTTCCAAGCCGTTCAGACCCCATACTCCACTCAGCAGCATTTCCAGACCCCTCAGACTGCCTACACTACCCAGCAACCCTTTGCTGCCCAGACCTCATTCCCGGTGCAAACTCAGTTTGTTGCCCCGACCTCTTTTCAGCCTCAACCCTTCCCTTACACCATAGCCCCTGAGCTCCCCAAAGTGCCTACGGTTGAGCCCAGAGAGGGCGCAGCCTCGCGATCCTCCACCCCTGCCTCTGGAGTGCGAGAACCCACCACGTCACCCCCACTGTTTGAGTCACGATGCAGCTCGCCCCTGCAGCTCAATCTGTTGAGCATGGAGGAAGGTCAGAGATCAGTGGAGCGCCAGGACAGTTCACTGACCCCTGCTGGAGGACAAGGCAGCAGCGTAGCGGTGTCTGCGGCAGCAGGGGAAAAGATGAGCAGTACAGGCAAAGCCGATAACCACCAACAGGTGAGAGCTACATTCTTTCTCTAGCCTGAGAGCTATTGTAATCCACACATCTTTCACACAAAGCCCCCGTGCTACACAGTCCATATATTTTCTCCCTTTGAATATGGTTTAGGTGGAATCTCCTGGCGATGGGGGTCAAAGCGACGGTAACTCCTCATCCTGCGACCTACTGGACATTCTGTTGCAGGAGCAGGAGGACTCTCACTCGGGCACTGGGTCAGCCACATCCGGCTCGATGGGCTCAGGATCAGGGTCAGGATCCGGCTCGATGGGCTCAGGATCAGGGTCAGGATCCGGCTCGGGTTCAGGTTCCGGCTGCAATGGCTGTCGAACGTCAGCGAGCAGAACAGGTCAGCTGAGAATTATCAATTGAAGGATTTTGAACCAATGTGGTCACAATGTAGAACTTGTTATAAATACATATAACAAAGTATATACATCTAATTTCCTATGTTCCTCCCCTTGTGCCTCATTTACCGTTTGTAGGAAGCAGCAACACCAGCAAATACTTCGGCAGCGTTGATTCCCTCGAACACGATCCTAAGGAGAAGCCAAAAATGAGATGCAAAGAAGCCTCTGAGAGTAGCAAGTCACAAGCAAAAGCCTCAAGTCAAGGGGAAGGGGAGCACTTCATCAAATATGTTCTACAGGAGCCACTTTGGCTGCTGATGGCCAATGCTGATGACAAAGTCATGATGACCTATCAAATGCCATCCAGGTGAGATGCTTTCCCAGAGAACAGACTGCACTACTTTGTGTTTTGCAACTGATGCCTATGCTGAAAAAATGTTTTCTCCAAATACCTTTTTTGGCAACCGGTATGTGACCCTTCTTACCGCATGCTCAACAGGGACATTCAGAGGGTTCTCCGAGAAGACAAGGAGCGACTCAGGCAAATGCAGAAGAGCCAACCTCATTTTACCTCTGATCAGCGACGAGAGCTTGTTGAGGAACATCCTTGGATGAGGAGGGGGGGTCTCCCGGCAGCTATCAATGTGAAGGTGAAGAGCACGCCCAGTTCTTGTTTTCAGAAAGCAGCAGAGCGGCAGCGTGTGGTCACTAACCAAAGTGTGTTTTTTCAGGACTGTGTGTACTGCGAGGATGCAGCGTCTGCACCCATCGAAGAGGACCTGCCGGATATCGACATGGGCGAGCTGGGCGAGGAGCTGGGCAGAGAGGGCCAAAGTGCCCAGAGCCAATCAGAAGAACCCCAGTCGCAACCAGACTCAGTCTCGTGAGCGACGTTGGGACACACCCATCCAGATGTGAACATTCAATGCACCGTACACACAAATTGTGGATGTGTGCCTGACCATCTTGACAAACACACAAGGACTATGCAGCCAGTGTGGTTGCTATAAGGATGCGTTAAAGTGTGTGTTTATGCTGGTTGCTGAAATGTCACTGATGGCAGTTCTCAGTGCACTCTTGCATAGGGACAGCAAGAACGAAAGATCGAAATGTAGTGTTTTGCCATATTACACACACGCGCAGTCTCTGAAACTACCTGGTCTTTAGTAGGGTCATTTCCAATCTCTGGATCAGACGCAAAGTTTTTTATTTTTGTATACCAACCAAAGTGCGAATCGCAGTCCTCTAAACAGCTCATCGTTTCGCTTTAATGCTTTAGGAAATTCATTTTTACAAAACTGTTGACAAAAAACTGTCTTTAAAAAGAAAAATGGCCCCATCAAGTAGCCCAGCACTGCTGTTACAAAACTGAGCTACCCCTCCTAATGTTTGTGCTTTCTCCAAGGTCCTATTGAGAATCTTTCAATTCCCGGTGTGCTTGTGGTTTTCTCATCAATATTTGTGTGGAATACTTGCGCTGTTCATTGGATGGAGTAGGCCAGGTCAAAAGAGAGGGCACCCCGCACTTTTGTGTCATATTTGAATAGAAGCAGTGGAAGCACCTGACTCTGCAGGGCAGGGATTGGTGCGTACGCAGACAATTACTTTCCTCAATGGTGACAATCTGATAAAGAGATCTATTCTTACATTTATTATTTATTCTGGAGTAAGATAAGTTGGTAGAATAGGTTTTTAAGTTGAAGCTCTATAAGTCCAACTATAGTATAATATATTAACACTTTCATTCTCTAACAGTAAATGCAACAAGTCACTTTTTCCTCACTTCGCAGGACAACTAACAGGCGTGGCTGGACTATCCTTAAAACAGCCTAGGTGCTATGAGAATATTGGCAGTTATTATGTTTTAAGAAGCTGCAGAATAAAAAATTAAGTTAAACATCAGCATCAAAAAACTGATGCACATGTTAGAATGGGGAGTTTTTTTGTTTTTTTTAAACAAAGTACGGATATATTTTGAATTTTTAAAATCCATCAGATTTGATTCCTTTTCACCTTTAATTAGCATCTGAAAATCTTTTTTTTAAGAGAAAGTTGTTTCCATGTATATTCTAGAATACTGAAAAAGAATGTTTTCACAAAACATGTAGCAAGCACTACCACCTAACACGGCATCTGGAACAAATCTGTCAGAAATCCTACATTATGCAAAAACTACAGGGTCTCCACTTGAACACTTTTTCATGGATTTTTTTTTCTTTTGTCACTTTTAAAATTATTCTGCAAGTTTTTTTTAAAGAACATGGGGAGTGTCAAAATTTTTTGGCGCTAAGTTTTAATATTGACAGGTTTGGTTCTTTGAGTACGGTGAAAACTGTCATTCAGCGTGTGGTGCGATTCTCGAGGCCAACATCACGCATCAAAAATTGTTGTCGGCAGTATGGTGGGAAAACAGCATTACAAGTGTAGCAAATGCGGGGATTGTGTTTGCCTCAGTAAGCCTTTCATGAAAACCGAGATGCGAACCATGCAAGCCCCTTGTCATTTAACATGAAGTATTAAGAAAACCGTGACATGCACCTGCCCCTGACAGCATAGGAACTGGGAACAACTGTGGTGCTAACACAGAGAAACAGGGGTTGTGAATGTAACACAGACTGGACCAACAGCATCTCGTAGACCATTGACTCAGTTCATTTTGATGTGTTGTTGTGTTGTTGCTTTTTTAATGTAATCTTGTAACTTTTTTATTCTATTTTTCTATTTTTCTCGTGTTACTGTGTGTAATTATATTTGTACAATGATGGTGAGAGCTTTTGAGTGTCATTGGGGATGAACCCTACCACTGATAAATCCCAGGTCAGGTTACTGTAGGCACAACATAGAATGCCTGATTTATGCATGTGGACAAAGCGCAATGGATGGAGTGGTCAGACACTCAAGTGATAACTGTGAGCGATTGACTTGTACAGAGTGTCTACCTCAAACTTTGTGTGTTTGTGTGTGTGTCTCTCCTCCTTCTGTTAGCTTTTCGCTTCTGTGACTGAGTGAATGAATGTGCAGAAAGTCGAGAGACCTGCTGCCTCATTTAGCAACTGCAGTCTGTCTTTTATCTGATTTTGGGCAAAATTTTTTCAATACGTCTCCGACCCTTACCTGCGTGGAATCCCTGAAGAATGTCATGCATTCGTTTGAAAATGTAAAAAGGGGCTAATCAGTATGCTGAGTTTGTCTCATCTTTTAAGGCTGTGCAAATAGGAAAAAATGTTTTTGTTTTTTTTACAGAATGGCTGGCTCTTAGAGGCACCAGTCTGTAATTGTATACACCAGGTACATGGTGGCACATGGTGTTATGTATGGTCATGTAATTTTGTCCCTTGTTGCCACTGTATGAGTCTGCAGTATATTAAACTAGCACAATTTTGTGCAATTTCGTAGATGAGAACATGTACTTGGAAAAATGTTGTAATTAAACTGAAGTGAAAAACTATTCTGACTCCTACCTTGTTTGTTTTTTGTGACTTCTTTACTTTTTCGTCCTTGGTATTTCTTGTATCGCAGAGAACAAGCCAGTCCGATGAATTGTGCTTCAATATCATGAGGGTTCATTTGCTTCTTGCAGCTCAGTCCACAAACCCCTTTCTGGGGTAAATCTTCTTCCTTCCGGGGGGTTGGATAGTGTCTCACTACTGCAGGATCTAGAACAACTTTCCCCTAAATACTCCTCAGGCTGTACCATCTGAAGAGAGCAGTAAATTTTTCACAAAACCCCCAACAAGAAAAACACACCAAACATAACAAGCACATATCTACCAAATATTTAGCAAATAGTACCTTGCACTCAAAAACCCTGCTGACATGTTTTTCCCCTGCTCAATGGAAACTTGGTGTCACCCAGACCTTTATTCCAGTGTCCTGGTGCCAAGTGACTTCTGCAGCCCAAGGACTCTAGGAACAGAAGGCAGAACAGATGAAAAATGTACATTTGAAATTCAACAATTCTTCATTATATCACAAGTAGTGTTTAACTGAACCAAACATTCTATGCTACCTAAAGTACAAGTTTTCACCTACAGCTGAAAAGGCAGCAATCAAATCGCATATTTCCAATGAAATATACATTTGTCCGTGAAATAATTTGTTACCTCTCTGTATACATACCAATGCAAGTTAGCCGATATTCTACATGTAATGAAGCCTGTTACTACACAAAGCTTGCCTCTCGTATTTTTCGGTAAAATGGTTCAAGGTGGACTCCTAAAAATAGACTTGGGCTCATCAATCAAACCATGTTGGAACTCGAATTTGAATCAGAGCTTTCCACTTGCCACTTAATTCCTAAACAGGATTAAAAACTGTTTGAAGTTATTGCTACCCATGAGGTTCTTAAGGTTTACTGAGTTTTTACTTCTGCATTTTTAGTTTTTTTTTTTTTTTTACACAAATAATGACACAGTTTAATATTTAATTTGTTATTGTAAAACTGCAGTTGTATTGAAGGACAGCATGCTTTGTTGATCATGAAAATGATCATTGTCTTTTTCTCAAGATTTTCTTTATCATAGGCCATAATGCAAATGAGTGAACAATTTCAAACATTGGTCAAATCCAGGGATATAAAAGCTAAACCTAAAAGTGAAAAATACTGGGCCAGGGCTAAAATATAGTTGCCACAAATAATCACATAAGTGTCAGGGCGGTGGGTGTTGACGGAGGACTCAGGTGCGGAGATGAGGGGAACAAGGTTTATTGTACAAAACAGGGTGAATGTCCAGACAAAGTACAAATCAAAGCTGTGGAAAACTGTGGGCAAAGTATCAAAGCAAGGCAAACAAGACTGTGGCAAAACTAAGACAAAGTAACAAAATAAAGATTAACAAGACTATGACAAACGGTGACTATGGCTGTGGCAAAAACTGTGACGAAAACAAACCTGGCGTGGGGGAGACGACGGACAAGACGAAAGGAAAGGACAAGACAAGAAGACGAAAACGCACCCGCGCCAGACAAGGGAAAACAGGACTATTTAAACACATGAGGGAGGGAAACCCCAGGTGTACACAATAGGTAATCAAGACGAGACATTCCCCCAGACGTGACAATAAGTAGTCATTTTTTTGTTAGATCATGTGTAAGTTCATTTTATCTCATCACTTTTTTGTATTGTTATAATATTTCAATGCACTGTGCACATTTTCTAAGCTGCTGCTGTAGCAGAGAAATTTCCCAGGCTGGGATCAACAAAGCATATTAATTAATTATATCTACCTTGTTTTAGTGATTGTTTTATTTTTAGAACTGTTTGTTGAGTGTCAGCAAATCGTTGGTCAAGTCTTTGGAATGAACCTTGACTTTAGCTTCTGGCTGTGTCTTGGTGAGAATGGTAAATGAGGGCATTTGAAACAGAAGCAGTTTAAAACTTTGTTGGAAGGGTTAGGCACATACAGACACAAAATATTTTAATAGGAACTCGAAGTGTTTAGAACAAAAGACAGCTTCATCTACAAAATGCTTTTATTATTCACTGGTATGTTAGTGCTTCACATAATCACAAGTTACATTGTCAGTCATGATCCACTAGGGGGCATCATTACTGCAGCATCTTTACTGAGTCTTGCTTTTGGATCTGTTTGATATGTTGAACCTTCACTTATTTGACTTGATATACAGTGACACGTGTCAATTAAATCTAAATACAAAAGATTAAGAATAAAGACAATAAATCGACTATCTGATAAAGCATAGTAGACACACAAGTAGATGTTTATATGGTTTTGTATTAACGCCCTCAGAAGAAAAGCTGGTGAATTTTTTAAGATAAATAAATCAAATCAATATCTAACATTTGTTTTCTAATTTATTCATATGACCAGCAGCTTGAATAACATAATGCATTGTGATACGTTATCTTTCCTTTCGATTAAACTTTTTTAAGCATTTGCTTGTGTACTGAAGATGACTAATTAGTTTTGCCCTCACCCCACAGGGGGGAATCTTGTCTCTTGTCGAGCACAACATTTCAGGATCTAAACAGTGTGTGATTGCTGTGTGACTGTTTCCGGACTGTTCCGTTCATTTTCCAAAAGAAGGGCAGTCAAGTGCACGAATGGACATTTCTATAAAATCCATTGTCCATTCCATTTATTCAGAGTGGGGTTGCAAGCAATCGGTGGAATATACTGGAACCTATTCCAGCTGACATTGGGTGAGAGGCAGGGTAAGGACTAAAGGCTAAGGGGAAATTTATTGTGTACGTAAACCTAACATGCATGTTTTCGGACAGTGTAAGACAGTCCAAATAACTGGAGAGAGTATACTTCCTGGACATATATTGGTCACCGGTTCCATAGGAGAGTGGGCTGACAACTTACCAACAATACTCTGCCTCCCACTTTTAGAAACACATAAGTTATTTGCTTTTATATCTTTGAGTCTTTTTAAATATAAAAGCCATTCCTCATGAGTACAGAGGTTGGAACCGTCAACAATTTACCTCGGATCCAAAGCTGCAAATGGTACCCACAGAATGTCCAGTCAGTTTGCTTCTAGGATGCAACTTTATTCAGCTCTAACACAAAATGTTTGTTATTTACATATTTATTAATTTCTATGATTATACCTACTCAATACATATGACAAAACTGCTTATTTTACATTCAAAGGCTGAAAGAACACAGCTTTTTTTAAAGAGGACATGGAATTTTTTCAAATCAGATAGATGCAAAAAAAAACAGAAAATGACTAATCTAAGGGAAACAAAATGAAGTCTTTAATCCGCCACGGTTCCCTTTTGTAACTGATTCTGTTCATAACTTTTATGGGCAAAAATCCACTTGAGAGAAATTTGTGAAGCTCAACTGCAATTGTGGACCATCTCACAGAACTTCAGCATCGTACAGAGGTACACAAGTATTCTGAAAACAACTGATATTCCCTGCCTTTTTACATACGTTATCAAAAAATACTGTGGAGTGTGAAGATTTTCACTAATCCCTACTATAAGGTTTATGTCCACATTGGAAAACCAGGGTTTTTGGCTTGACACATCAGTTTGTACCTCACTATCATCTGGGCTTACCGTAAAAAATATGGACCAGTGTTTTCTTTATTTAACTAGCAGCTAAGCCTATATAGGGCTGGTGCTAACATTGCTAGCAGAACTTAAAGCATGTTTGGTCATGAACGTACAGTCATAAGCAAACAGCAGAACAAAATTTTGAAACATTACTTGTATGACATACAGTACTTTCAACAGGTGTGACATAGCTGAGTGGAAATAAGGGGGTTGAGGCAGGTTGACTTTTATACTGTTTAGTCAATTACAAATTTTCTCAAACAAACTGGGTCGTTCAAATTAAATACAGAAAGGACCTTGGATTTAGTTTGGATTTTAGGGCAAATGTCTCTGAACCAAACATTTAAGAGAAGCAGGGAGCCCAACTACCAGGAGGCACCATAACTAATGTTTATGACAGTTACAAATACCTTTGGGTAAGACAAATGGCGACCATTACAAGACTGCAATTAAGTCAGCCAAAACCAAACACCCACATTAAGTGAGATTGTCTCATGAGTAAGGCTTAATAGGAGGGATAATTCCTAACAAAACATGTTTCCATATCAGTTACAATAACTGCACCCTGAGGCTATTCAAGAATTGGAAAGACAGAAAACATCTATTAGGTCAGGTTTGGAACGTCCTGGATTGCTGGCAAAAAATTGTTTAATCTTGAAATAACGTCATTGTTTGTTTTATTTAAAAACAGAAAAGGAGATACAGCCATATGGAAAATGAATCCTGGAATTTGGGGATCTTCATTGGTATGGATATGGATCTAGCTGAACTCTTGCTGTTTTCCTAATCATAATCAGAGCTGAGTCTTGTAATGTTTGGGGTATGCACTGCTCTGTGTTATACTTATACATAATTATTTGTAATAATTCAGAGTTGCTGGGGAAAAAAGAGATAATATTGGAAACACAACTACTATTTTTCTATCTTGACAAAAATGTTTATTTATTTCAAAACGTGCCTCAAAAGTTTATAAGACTAAGAGTGTTTGGAATGGTCAGAAACTTAAACACTGCATACTTATAAATTTTGGAAAAAACATTGTTGTCTTCACTTGCATTTGAATATCAGATATACCGGTATGTTAATGCAAAAGGGAATATCCAAAGACAAACACATCTTTTAAGCAGAATAGAGGATGTCAACCATTTTTTCACTTCTGTCAATTTTAGGAAACAGTAAAGATAGTTTTTTGTTATCCCTCCCTTCAAGCAATTAAATCCCCAAACAATATTTTTTTCTGACTTTACATGCTGATTCCTAATAGATAAACTAGGAATATTTCAATATTCCTCAAGAGTACTTTAATTCAGAAAAAAAGTAAGTCCACAAAAGTTAACCAGGAACAGATCATGAGTGATTTGAATTCTGCTGCACCTTGCATGTAGCACAGCATACTGCTGCTGTTAAAAGGGTGATTGTTCTCTCACAGTCAAAGGCACTGGAGAAGCACCAAAGGATAGCAGAGTGCCCCAGGGGATCTGTTTCAGCACCATATGCTCACTTCTGCCGTTGAATCCCTCTCAAGCCAACTGTTGCCCTTAACTGACCTCTCACCTCAGAATTCATATGCTCAGTCACAAACACACAGCTGATGCGTTTGGCTCCAGAAGTCCTTCCTCTTGTTTGATATTCCTCCCAGATTTTCCCAGACACATGACTACTCTCTTAGAATCACAGTGTACTTCAGGTTTACGTTCATTGGTCACATATTTACGTATGTGATGTTTTTCAGTGTATAAAAATACCATTTCCATCCATCCATCCATTTACACATCACCATGAAATCGGTTGGAAAGGACTTTATTGAAATTGTTTTAGGGGGAAACATTTTATCTTAAGCCTGCTTAACTATATTCATCAGCTAAATAATGTGGCTTAAAATACCAACAGAATGGATAGTCACCATTCTAAAATTTTTAAATCAGTTGTTTGCCTCATTATCCCAGAATCTTTGAGATTTAGTTTGTTCAAATGGTTTCAAACTAATGATAAATGTAACGACACGTAAACACAAAGATCAGCAAAAATTGTGTTCCCACAGCTCACTATAAGTAACTTCTTGGAAGATCTTCAACTAAATTTCCTGTTCTTCTTTCAAAAGATCATTTTCCAAAGCAAACAAACTAAAACAAAGTGAGAGAAGATCCTGTCCACAGAATTGGCATTGATGTAAACTAAATCAAAATGTTGAGTTTTCCAAATACTGACACCTCATACATCACTGATACTCAGACGAGAACATATTGGATGTTGTAACTGAAAGAAATCTGTTAGAGAGAGACATATTCTCATTTCTAATCTCAATGTAGCACAGATATGATTTCCTTTTTGATCATTTTCTCTATTACTTTACCTTTCTGTATTACTTTTCAATTTTAGTTCTAAAGGGTTACATTAATAATGTGTGTCATTTCATTCATTTTTTAATTGTCTGTTTGTCCCACCAAGACATGGAGTTCTTCTTTGCTGTGTCAGAAGGCATATAATTTCTTTTTTAAAGTAAAACTAGTCCTCACAAGCAGAAACTTAGAACAATTGTGGCTTGATTTCTCATCTGGATCAAAAATAGGAATTGGTGTGACACAGCATCCGCTTGTGAGAGCTTCAAGTCCAGTGGCTTTGATGGAGCATAACCTTTTACATAGTTTTTCTTCTTTATGACCCTTTCAGACACATAACACCCAACAGCTTTGATCACAGTTCTAGGCAACAGTAAATCACGTTTAAGTGTAACTTTTCTGACTTTCACACCTCAGTCATCCCCTGCTTCTTCCTCTATCTCCTCCTGTTCCAGATTGATGTTGATTAGCCTTCTAGTAGGAGTCCAAGATCATCTGTTAATGATCTTTTTCGATTATTTACAGATTAACATGTGTTTCTCTACTGATAGTATACACATGAAGGCCAATGTTGCGATCAATGCACTTTGTAACTACCAAAAGCAGACTGGTTATACGGTTTGTTTGATTGTTTAACAGAAATTAAGCCTCAGCCAATCTCAGCTGGTCCAGACAGGATCTAACGTGGATTTGTTAACGATCATTGTAAATTAGGAGACAGTAAAGACATTTCTTAGGGAAACTTTTCCATTTGTCCGCACGAGCTTATCCTGACGTAGATGAGCAGTGAATTAGGAATTATCATAGATTGCCTTTTTTAACTGCTGTGCTTTTGTAAATCTAACCTTCTCTTGTTAAAGTTGAAAGTATATGGATGTACATTCAAATAAACAAAATGATCTATTCTGTTGGTTGGTTCAGTTTTAAAACCGAATACTAAACCAATTCACACCAGCCAAAAGTATTTCAATTAACAGCATTTTATTAATTGAGTTCAGACTTTATCATGCAATTCTAAAAATCATTACAACATTAAGTGGTCTTAAGAAGGCTATCCATTATTCAAACTACAGAAGTTTATGAAATATTATTAAAGTATTTATATTAATCAGAGGCATAGTCAAACATGGTGGATTCTAAAAAGAGCTTTTCTCCAAATATAAAACACATACACAGTAACACAAAAATAATAGTGAATAGCAGGTACTAGTCCTTTTCTGTCCTTTGGGACAAGCGTTGAAACAAAACGTTCATTCTTTTTCTTCTTCCAGGTGTGAGGACAAGTCTAATCAGAGGACTGACAGCCAGGGTGCTACAACAGAGAAAGAAAAGGGGAGTCCTTTCAGATGGCCCGAGGCTGGAGGGGGCCATGAGAGGCAGGGCCCCACTGAGGATATAAAAGAAAAACCCAGCTTTTAACGGCAATAATCACCTTTTTGGGTGATATCCAAAACACTCCTGGGGTGTTTTTATTTCAAATCTTGCTCCAGCAGCTTCAACATTCTATACTTATAACTCACACTCTTCCTAGAACGCAAACATAAGTACGAAAGATTGAGGCATCTGGATTTGGATTCACTGAAAAATCTTGGTCTACTCAAAGAGAATGCACGGTTGTTTCGGCCACTAGAGTTTCTGTCAGATGCTAACTTGCTCCCTCGTGTTAGAACTCAATTAAAAACGGGAATTAAGTGTGGTGAGTCCTGCGATCCTCAAGAAAATCAGTGCATAGGTTGTTTTTCAGAACTACCACAGAAAAAATGCAAGGGGGCATTTTTTTTCTTGCAGAAGTCGCATCAGGATCAGATGAAAGAAAATCCCCTCTTCCTGTTTTTCAGCATTTCTCACCTACCCAACCAAAGTTCTACCAAGGTCGCCACATGGCCCGAGGGTAGGTTAAGGTCGGTGCGTTCGAAACCTCCTTGTTCTCCACACCCTCTGTCGTGCTCTGGTTGTGTTCACTGTCGGTCTCATCCAGGTCGGAGCACAAGTCCTCAGAGGATGTGGTGGAGGGAACCGGGGACAGAGCTGAGGCCTCGCCGCTGGATTGGCTCCTTCCTCCAGGAGAAGTCAGAGCTGTGCCGAGTGTCTCGCTGCCACTTAGCCAAGTGCTGCTGTTGTTGCCAGAAGTGTCTGTGATTAGGTCCATGAGCACGTCCTGGAGGTGGTCCTCATTCAGGGGCATACACTCAAGCAGGTGGTTGAGGAGCTCGGCCGCCAGTTTTGCATCTATCCCCGGACAGCTGGACACAAAGATGTGGACCTCATGCATGCACTGAATGTAGCCAGCTGCAAACCGCTCACTCGCTTCTCGGTTGAGAGTCTCTGTCTCTGTGCAGACAAAGCAGAGTACCGAAACCCTTTAGTACTGTTCTGTGCACTGATAACAAACTCGAGTTGTGTTGATGTATTTCCACACTTGTGATATATGTTGTACAAAATGTATTTGTTTTACAGATACCAAATAAACAAATCACTCTGAGTAAGTTTAAGAGTTTACACAGTCTAACAAAATTCTGTAGATCCCTTTGCCACCGATGAAAATGGTAAATACTCAATAAAGTGACTCTTTTTTGTGAATCATATACACGGGGTGTAATACTGCTGCCAAAGCGTAAATGTCTTGGTAGCAGCAGTCCAATAAATAAACGACAATGCGCTCAAACCGAGATGTACGATGACAAAAAACAACTTCTCTCTTACAGGCAGGACTGGTCTGGTGGTTGATTGATGAAATCCACAAACTGTTTTGTGCTGATTTGGACTATTCTGATGGTTCCAGAGATCAAAAGCAGTATTATGTGTTCTGGGCTTCTGAAAGGCTTTCATGTAGGTATTGCAAAGCCCACAATTTTTTGGGCTGGTTTATTCTGGAATTTTAACTTTTCTCATCAGCACAACAGTAAGACTGAACTGTGATAATGAAGCAGCATGTGTTCTCTCTCTCCCTCTCTCTCTCTCCCTCTCTCTCTCTCTCTCTCTCTCTCTCTCTCTCTCTGTCTGTCTGTCTGTCTTAAGATGACAGGCTGAAAAAAACTGGGCAGACCTTGATTTCGGCTTTTCAGAATGTCCTCGACCTTTTTCACCGTCATCTCCAGTACTTCTGCGTTCTCCATCTTGGAATGAAGCTGTGAAAACAGTATATATTTTTAAAAAAAAGCTCCTTTGGAACCACGCTCTGTTTCTTTTTGGTCCATTGCTTCCAAAGGTATATGAAGTATGTACTTACGTCTGCGTCTGTCAGCAATGTCCGCAGCTCCAGCAAGCTGTCATTCATGCGGGCTCGCCTCTGCTTCTCCACGAGAGGCTTCCTTATCTGCAGGACGCATAAAAGTTCAGGCAGATACGCAAACAACGATTCTCAGACAGCGTCTGTCCTCCTGCATCCGCTGATGCGGTGTGCGTAAAAGCAAACTCATAGTTTATACTCCTTCCTTCTAAACACAATTACTCAGACGTGATGAAAAACATAAACCTTTTTTGGGTTCTACCCCACGTAAAAACATCTCTAGTTCTTATCTCTGAGGATGCAGTCCGACAGGTGCATCATCGTCTGCATGTCGCGTACCTTTCTGTCCGCTTTCTGAATGCCGTAATGTTCTTCATCTTCCACGAAAAGTCCACTGTTGTTGGGCCGAACCGAAGGGGCCATGTTGGTTGGATCGCAGCGTCTGTGGCTTCTCCCCGTGCTGCTTTCGTCTCTAGTGTAAGTCCGCAGGCGGCAGCTGGCAAGCAGTATCACGCAGTGGGAAAAGAAAAAAGAAAAAGAAAAACCCGATCGACTTCCAGGCGAGGCGATGTGCCCAGTGATTATTGTCCAATCCTAGTGAGTCGTGCTCTTGGCCCCGAGTGGCTGTTGTTAGTATTTATAGGGACTTATTAACATGTGAATAGGGGTTGAACCGCTCGCGCTAGGGGACAACAGAGCGCACATGGCTCGAGCCAATGAGCGCAATTTCCTTTTGTCTGTGGTCAGCCTCGGTCTGAGCCCCGAAGAGCTGGAGGGGCTTTAAACAGACAATACGTTGAGTTTGGCGCAACGACTGCGCTGTTTTCTATCTGCTGTTGCCAGTCTATACTTTAATCAAGATGCAAAACTACAAGCAGAAGCACAAAAAAACGTGATGTCAAGTCGGAGCCTAATAATTGAAATCTGAAATCTATCCACATTTTTTTGGTAGTGTCAGAAGCACCCCTTCATTCTGCAAGACTGTCTATACTGAAGCCAATCTCATTCATATCCAGTGTTTAAACCTTCATAAGTAGCTGTAAGTTGCGAACTGTGAGCGTTCACGCAGAGACTAGTTTACGCATCTAAGCCCTGCCTCTTCTTTTTTGTGGCTTTTGTGTCCGAGCCTCAGTAGATTTAATCAACTGTTTGGCGGATGTAACACGATGCCTTCAGCTGGCAGCTGCTCCAGGCGGCCCCTCAGCCTAAACTGATTCAGTCGGGGGAATTAAGGGCCCTTCTCTAAAGAAAGCGACAGGTGTTGGTCTGCGCCTCGTTTGTTGTACTTGTTGGATGACTTCTTATTTATGTCTGCATTCTCACGTCGTCTGCCCTGCTGTGTGAGAGATGATCTAGTTGGTCGCCCGTGATGTAGGCTCATCATGACAAATATGAGTGTGAAGTTTCTGTTTTTAAAACAAACACTTTAAATTATAGTCCGTTCTAATGCTATGGTGATGCATCTGGATAGTCTTCTGCAAAAAATGTTTGTTTTTGCCTACAGAGATCTCAACTCACTGCACTGGTATTATTCTTGTCCTGTATACGTTATTATTATGTTAATGAAGCCCACATTACAGCAGATTGAATTGCTCAATCCGTTTTATTTATTTTTTTTAACTCTAATTTATTTTTTGTTTTACTTTGCATCTGTACAGCTTTTTAGGTAAATCCAGAGATGGATTTTCAAGTGCTTCTTTTTTGCCAGCTCTTTGCACAAACACTTGAAATACTACTCATATCCAGGACCAACAAATGAAGGAAGTGTTGTAGACCTTTGAAGTGGGAGCTTTTTTGGCACCTCGCCACTTGTAGATCCCTGCTCGTTCCCGAGATTTAATGGTGTGTACTGTGGAGAGAGCAGCTGTCTCGGTTCGCTTTTGTTGGGGAGCTCCGCTGAGGGACTATGCGTCCCCCTCTTCGTTTTTCTCCCTCTTTCTTCGGAACAGACCTGGCTCATAATGGTGGCAAGTCATTATGAAAAAAGGATGGGAATATGCATAAGCCATACGAAAAATACATTTGAAAACGAATGAAGGAAAGCTGTTTACCGTTATGATAGGCGTAAATAACCTAGAGGTTCTTCCCTTCAAACATACTGAGTTTTTATATACCTCTACAAAATAGATATGACTTTATTGCTGAGCCCACTGTTCTTTTAAACCAAACTAAGTCTCTCATTTGGGTGATTGATAGCCTACTTTGTGTTTTTTTTTCTCATATATTCTTTTACAAGCAACAAAATACCATTCTCTCATGAGTCTATTCATATTAAAAAAAATAACTTACCCTCTCAGAGAAATATCTTGGAAATGATTGGTTACCAAGTCATTTTAAGTCAACATTACTCTACATGTCATAAAGACATTTAGTTTCCCCAATCTATAAGGAGGCATTTTATTCTTACCCTGCACTGAAGTGTGTTTAAGCAAGCTTGGTTTATGCCTGTAGATCACAAATTCAATATAAATAACATGACAGAAAATTAAATAGCTCTTCAAAAATCCGTTGATTTGATTAGGAAAAATCCATTTGCAGCATACCAAAGTCTTGTTTAGGCTCAGATGTTTCGAATTTACTTTTGAAAAAAAAAAAAAAATTAGGACAGGTGTTGTAAGAAATGTACAGTTGACATTAAGAGGTCTTAAAAGGACCATCACATTGTTCATCATGTTAAGTTCTTTTTTTCTAGGTAATTTTTCACAAATCCCTATTGTGAAGGGCACTGCAGCTGCTTATTATTTGGGCTAACCAGCATGCTAACTATCACACACATTGGGTAACATTATCACAAAGGCATGCATTGATTATCTTTTCTATCGCAGTCATTGTTTTGGAGAGCCATGGTGCCCTATGTCAATAGCATTCAGCACTAGTTTAGCTGGTTAATGTGTTGTGAGTGCTCCGAAGTCAATCACAAGACAAATCCTGCCACAAGTGCTTTGTGAGCTTATTTGTCAGTTGGCTTTCAAAAGGTATGTGGCATGGTTTGCTGGCTCCTTTCACAGCAGTGATATTGTCTTATTGCTTAAGAGCACTGCAAATACACAAACAAGCTGAAGAGTTCTTTGTTGAACACTAATTGGAACTGATGTTTTATTAATGAATATGTTTTATGTCAGCAGTCATGTAGGCCTGTTGTTGCCAATAATCTTCCATTAGCATAAATCAAAATTCAGTTTCAAGATGTCTTAACCACTTTTGCATAATCTAAGTGATGTAGTTGTACTAAAGACCTTGGAATAAAAAATTGGACAGGAAATATAGACTGCCAGATCAATTCATTACTCCAATAAAATCACTGTGAGCTTGTAATGTTTTATTTTGTTAATATTTACGTTAATAATCAAGCAAAGGATGAAGACATAGTAATCCATGTAATACCAAGCAAGTGGTCTAAGAGGGAAAGTCAGTCCTTAAAACATCAAATAAATTAGATTGTTAATACAATAAATACTTGAAAGATTAATAAAAGCCTTCTATAATGCAGGCTACAAGGGGTTTACTTCTTAAGGGAAGTACTGAGAAAAGGTCTGTGTAGAATTATTATAGTACACCTACAATAATAATCACTGGAACAAAACTGCCCCACGTTTGTCTTCTGCGCAGCATATCTATAAGATACATAACAGAGGAGGGTCTAACAATACTGGACAACCAAGGGCATAAGTCCACTAGTTCACCACGGCCTCCACATCTCCAGCATCCCCAAATGGGGGCTGTGGAGTGCCAACCTCTGCTGTGGCCCAGCCACATGACAGTTGAGACCCTCTATCTTGGGCTGTCTCCCGGGCAGGGGGTCCCCCCTGAGGGGTGGGCCTGGGATCCCTTGGTTGGTAGGAAGAGGAATGTCATGTCTGGATGTGTGTTGGCTGGGGATGCCTTCATCGATGGTCCTGGGCAGGGACTTGAGCAGGTGGTTTAGCAGGCGTGAGCCCAGAGTTTTGTCCATCCAGTCACAGTTGAGGAGCATGTTGTGGACCTCGTGCATGCACTGAATGTAACCTGTGCTGTATCTCTGCTGGGCCTCCAGGTCTACTGTTGGATCTGAATGGGAAGAAAACGAAACAGGTGACGATCATTGTGTCGTAGCGACTCCCATGGTGACATTACAACCTGCATGTGATGCCACTTGCTCTATGTGGTCACTGATTGTATGTGGCGCAGGAAAAAAAAAAAAAGAACACGCAGCCGACTTTAGAAAAACATCTCCAGACGTCATCCTAACCTATTACCACGTATTTACGTCACATCAACACGTACAACACGTATACAACATGCAGGCCTTACAAGTAACATGCAGATGCTGCCCCCTGCTGCCTAATGTTAAGTTAGTCGGTTTTACAGTCTTGTTAAAAGACTGCCTGGTTTATATGTTTATGACACACTGTCTCCATAATTACATTTCAACAGCATCCAGTATTACAGGATATAGACTATAAATAAAAACATAAATAAATGTGTTTAAGGAAATAAAGAAAGAGCACAAGGGACCACGTTTCTCACCGTTGAGTGTATTATTCTGGATGTTCTGCAGATGCTTTACTGTCATCTCAAGGATGTCCGCTTTCTCCAGTTTGGATTGCTATTGAGAGAATGCGAAAACTTAAAGTTCACCTGTATCTGTCCATCAAGTGTTTTGTTAAAGAGGAGATAAGAAGTGCGCGGTCGTACTCACATCGAGCCTAAACGCTCCAATCACTGTTTCTTTAAGCTGATCCAAACAATTGTTTATCCTCTCCCGTCTTTTCCTCTCGATGAGCGGCTTTCTGAGCTGTAAACGTAACAACGAAACGCTCACTTTAAAGCAAAAGCTCAAAGAGACAAGGCCATAAAGTGTGTCGCCCACTCTGCGCTCCCTCTCAAGCAAGTGATCGACAGTATATCCGAGTCTGAAATACCTTTCTCTCTTCCTTTGCATTGGGATGCTTATCGAAGTTGCGCGTAGAAGAGGCAGTCATGGTTTTTCCTCTTTCCGTCCCTTCTCCTCTAAAATCTCGACCCGTCTCTAGGGTCCACGGCGCGACGCGACCCTCTTATTTATAGGGCGAAATTAGCATGTGAATACTTCAACTCTTTGCCTGCAGGATTTTCCCACACATGGGGTCCCATCAGTCAAGACTGACAGGTCACTGGTTCCATTCAGTGACCGCGAGAACCCGGCCATGACAAAAAAAAAAAAAAAAAAGGAGAAAAAAAAGCGACAGATGTCCAGCCTGAAACCATGCACTGCTCTCCCTCCACTCATCTACCCAACAGGACAGAAAATCTGGAGTTTCCTTTTCTCCCACTGATAAACAAGAGTGTGCAATTACCCGTGCTGGACTCCGGGGAGTCCCTCGCCCATTCTTGTCCAGCGCAACATTACACTGCCCCTCACAGAAAGGATATAAAAAAAATCCTCGAAGCTGACTGGAAATCACAATAGGTTGGCAAATCACCTGAGAGAGCATTTAGCTTTTTAGCCTATTCCTGGGAAAGTATATATTTTTTTATTTGTATTTTAATTTCATCCTTAATCTTTCTAATAACTCCAGTGGGGAAGGTCCAAAATCAAAGCTGTTTCTGCCACCTGCTCTGTTGACATTTTGTTGTTGACCGTAAGCGAGCAGATGTCACCCCCCCCTCCGCAAACACACACGCACATACACACACATGCACACACACACACACACACACACACACACACACACATACACACA
>JABUIW010000037.1:562353-590667 GCA_013363375.1 Menidia beryllina
ACACACACACACACACACACACACACACACACACACACACTCCAGTCTCCAACCTTAAAGTTGGGGCCCCGGTTTAAGAGCCACGCGACTGGCAGGCGAATTCCGGGTCGTGGGAAACGAGGGCAAACAAAGCGCGCTATTCATCCTGACCTAATCAGCATGAAGAGAGTAACATTTAGAGAGGGTGGACAGTTGAAGGAGGAGTTAGACGCTAAAGCTTTGGCAGGTGATCAGCCATGACCGGTGCCTCTTGTGGTCGATCATACATACACCTTGAGATTAAAATACAGATTAAAATAACATCTGTGCACTTAATTTGTATGGCTCTATTACGCCACTTACCAATGTTATGTGGGCTTGAAATTGACCAAAAGTCATGATCAGAGCCCATCCATCCATTATTAATGGACCGCTTATTCCCTGATGGGGTCGCGGGGGGAACAGGAGCCTATCCCAGTGGTCAAGGGTACACCCTGGACAGTCCGCCAGTCCATCGCAGGGCCACACACAGGACAAACAACCACTCACACGAACTCCTGAGGGCAATTTCCCCAATCTCCAATTAACCTAACATGCAGGTTTTAGGACTGTGGGAGGAAGCCGGAGATAACCCACGCAGACACAGGGAGAACATGCAAACTCCACCCGGAGAACATGCAAACTCCACCCGGAGTTTGCATGTTTGCATGCTCCACCCGGAAGGGCCCTGGTTCCCCCGGGATTCGAACCCAGAACCCTCTTGCTGGGAGGCGACAGTGCTAACCACCACACCACCATGACATCTGCACGGACTGCGTGTGGTCCATGCGTGTGGTTGAGTTTTATTCTTGTTTTAGCCACATTCATTTGCTTTTTCAGGGTAGATTTGACTTTCAAACTTCAAATGATCCTTTACACTTATTTTGGGTGTGTTTACTATGTCAGGTAAAACAAATGCACGCAATACTGAGATAGCTGAATTCATTCTCAGCAAAGTTCTGTCATGTGGCCAAAATGGATGTTATTATGGCTTTTTTATTTTATAGCATAACAAATGACCCTCTCAAACGTAAGAAGCTCCCATTAGGTTATTATTCTTTACAATATGTTTCAAGTACATTCTGCATCTTATTATTTGTTATCAAGCTCAGATATTAAAATCAAAAGTAACAAATGTGTAATTTATACAACTAATCTAACTTATATTTTTCATGAATTATTTGGTTCTTGGTTTAACCCTTATTGTAACAATAATTAACCTTAAATAAGGAGTATGTGAAGGTGAATTTGAAGTAGTATAAGTTAAAGAATGCAGTCATAAACATAAACATACCCCTCTATAACTCTTTCATTGCTTCCCTTTATCTACTGTACTTATCTTATCTATCGACAATAAAGTTTAAAAGGTTGGTATTATTCATTAATATACTTCATACTTTATACTAACCTAATGAAGAAAACACTCTGTTGACCCTGAATGTGATAAAACAGCTTTGGGTTAAAAGATTTACCTCAAAATATTTTAAGGTAGGGAATCCGAGTGTGTCACAATCATAGAGTTGGTAATATGTCATCAAAATTAATTCAAATCTATTTTAGCTGGGAACGAACATTCGAGTTCAAGGTGTAAAATAGAAAGAATACAATAATTTAGCACCATGCATTACTCTGATCAATAACTGCTAAGTTTCTAGAGGGGTTAAACTTGGTAGATTAGTCCTAATTTGAACAAGCATGTGTGGAGAAAGGGTGTTAAGATCTATGAATAAAAGAGGGGATTAATACATGGAAACAGGGTTGAATACAATAAACAACTTTCTTTAAGCACAGAAATGTAAAGCTTTTCCACCCTGTTGATTTATTGCCTGCTGAGAATGATGTTCTTGGCTGTCCCTTAATGGGTGGTCCAGCACTGTGCATTTGCCCATAGGAATTGCGTGTCATGTTTGTTGCAACTGGGCCAGGGCTTCTTTCCACCATTTTGTGACATTTAATAATTTTTTTCAGTTATCTCAATCTCAAGTAGATTATAGAAAATGATTGTCTGGAGATGTCCACTAAATTATTTTCATTTCAATAACCTTAAACCCAGCAAATGTATTTATTTATCAAAAAGAAAGGAAGAATAAAATGATGTTTTTGTTGATGGGCCTGAAGAAGGGACATCATGTAAGAAAACTAATTTGCAAGTGTAGGAAACCCAATGTCACAGGAAATACAAAGAGCAAAAGTTTATAATTAATTTAATCTCATTTAGGAGTGACAATATTTTGGGAGATGTTATTTTAGAGACAGACTAATAGTAATTTAAAAGGTTAACAAACTTACAGAAAGTGCTGTATATTGGTGAATGAATGTACGCCTGTAAGACATCTGTTCACATATCCTGTTGTTTAGAGGGAACCATAGACCATCAAAGTGACAATGCACTAATGACATATTAGATATGATAACGACATACTTGATATAAACAGATAAAGATAGAACGAGAATAACATGGCTGACACCATGACATTGACCAATAAGTGTGAAATAACTTGTGTTTTCCTCTTTCCAGCTCCAGTCAGATGGAGCACTAATTCTAGCCTCCAGGTTAGCCACCTTTTTTTGTCAGCAACAGTGACCCCACGCTGTGCCTGCTCCTGACAGTTCTCATCAGGCTGGCGTGGATATTTACAATAAAAAATGGGTGGATAGCCACAGTGATCAGGGTAAGAGATGTATGTTGGTGCAGGTATGTGAAAAGAGTATGTTGTGCTTTTTTGGAATAAATGCGTGTTCAGGGAGGCAGCTATCTGGAACAGCTTTCAATGTTGGTGCGTGTAAAAGTAACAACAATAGAAGTAATTCTGTTCGATTTAATCAAAATTCAGAAGCATAACCTTCCATGGGGGTATGGCGTCCTCTTGTGATCATCTACCATTCTCGCAGAATAAATCCTGTGCTGTTGCCATGACTTCAAATGGCCAGAGGAGGCGCTATACGCAGTATAATGACAAGTTCTCAACTCTGCAAACGTTCCCATCATCTGGCTCAGAGAAAGAACTAGGAGGTAACTGGGCCCACACGAAAATCAACAGCAGAGACAAGGGAGGCGTCGACCAACCAAAACAAAATACTTTTTTTTATTTAAAAGAGGCCCTGAATTGTTTTTTTCTGCTTTGATCAAACAAGAGAAGCTAGTGATAACGCCATTTGCAAGGTATTGTGCTCCGTATATGTATACAGTTTTGAACTAGTATTAGCTAAGATATGTTGCAAATTAGCACTCTTCGAGTAGAATTGTTCTGAAGTTAGCCCGTGTTAAACGTTGCTAAAGACAAGCATGTTTTTCAGAGCTATAGCGTGAGGAGCCACTGTCAGGCCTGGCTAGCATAATGCTAAGTTAGCTAAGCAACCTTACCACTTCTACTTTCTTAATTCCATTTAGGTCGTCCATTTTATTTAAGGTGAACAAGATCAATATGCTGTGAACCTTTTGAAGGCACTGGACCTTAAAAATCATATGTGTGTCTACAAGAAATACAATGGAGAAGCAAGCCTTCCGTGGCACTGTTTAGTGGGCAGTGATTGAAATGATAAAGGCCACGTTAGCTTACCAGTAGATACAGTTGGGTATCTACCTAAGGGTGACGCTGAATCACCTATTAATGCGACTCTATTTCTAATTGTATTACAGTTGCTCGACTCTGTGTCGACGGCTTGTGGCGGTTAGTGTCTATTTTGTTCGCATTTTGCGAAGTTGGCAGGCTTCAAACCATCACAAACCAAGCATGGATAACACAGATGGGCGGTGCTCACTGTCAGGTTCACACAGGCAAGCAGAAACGGCCGTAGTCTTTCGTCAGATTTTAATATCAACTTTCGGCACAAATAAAGATTTAACCGAAAACATCTTCTGCAAGCCATGGAACTAACTTTGTTATATAACTGAAGTAGCAATTGGTGTTTCTGTCGTGGTGGTTGCTAGTATAATGTTGGTGGTAAGAGTATCTGTTGTGGGGGTTAACGTTGTTGTTGGAAACGTTTAAGTTTGCTTTCTTGAAGGCAACTGTGGTTCAAGACACAGTTGTACGCGTCGTTAAAAACGTGAAGTTCCCATGGGTTTACTCCTGCTGAGAGAGCTGTCGTCGGTTTGTACTGCACTGTATGCTCGGTTAGTCGCTTTCTCCGGTACGCGGAACCGCATTGGGTTTCCTTTCAGATTTGTTTTTTTAATTTCGCAAACTTATTTTTATCTAGACATCTTTTGGGGTTAGTTTTATTTGGTTTTCCGTGTTTAAAAAGAATATTATCTAGAAAGTTAATATACGGAGTATATTTGTTTATAAAAAGCGGGCTATCTTCTCTGCCACTGGAATACAATAATACAATAAACAAACTGGTAATATATGGGACAACTGGTTTTGCTGCAATTTCCGCAGTATTTACATTTTTTCTTGGAATAAGCAACACTAAATTTATTCTAATAGTTTTTGGATGTTAAGATTTTTTTGATCGGCCAGTGTTTGGTTATTCCTCGGCACGGAATATCTGCTTAGTAAGGGTGTAATAGAGGTTTAAGAGTGGCCTGCTGACATTGAACCTGCCATATGTGTTGCTTACCTATTTACGTCACTGATACTGAAGCGGGTTAGGAAGAGAGGATGGTTATCCACCCTGCTGCTACATTAACGGGCATTAGCCTGTCGAAAACACGGATTTGGCCACCTGTTGAAATTGGACTGTCGTGTTCAGTAAAGAAGGGTAAACTTAAGTGTATGAATCATTTTTCATCTCAGTCATCATATATATCATCAAGTCATCATACATCTACGTTTGTATACACACAAACGCATAATATATATGTATGAATATACAGGGGTTGGACAATGAAACTGAAACACCTCTCATTTTAGTGTGGGAGGTTTCATGGCTAAATTTGACCAGCCTGGTGGCCAATCTTCATTAATTTCACATTGAACCAATAAGAGCAGACTGTGAAGGTCCAGTTAGCAGGGTAAGAGCACAGTTTTGCTCAAAATATTGCAATGCACACAACATTATGGCTGACATACCAGAGTTCAAAAGAGGACCAATTGTTGGTGCACGTCTTGCTGGCGCATCTGTGACCAAGACAGCAAGTCTTTGTGATGTATCAAGAGCCACGGTATCCAGGGTAATGTCAGCATACCACCAAGAAGGACGAACCACATCCAACAGGATTAACGGTGGACGCAAGAGAAAGCTGTCTGAAAGGGATGTTCGGGTGCTAACCTGGATATTATCCAAAAAACATAAAACAACGGCTGCCCAAATCACGGCAGACTTAAATGTGCACCTCAACTCTCCTGTTTGCACCAAAACTGTCCGTCGGGAGCTCCACAGGGTCAATATACACAGCCGGGCTGCTATAGCCAAACCTTCGGTCACTCGTGCCAGTGCCAATGCCAAACGTCGGCTTAAATGGTACGAGGAGCACAAATCTTGGGATGTGGACAATGTGAAACATGTATTGTTCTCTGATGAGTCCGCCTTTACTGTTTTCCCCACATCCGGGAGAGTTACGGTGTGGAGAAGCCCCAAAGAAGCGTACCACCCAGACTGTTGCATGCCCAGAGTGAAGCATGGGGGTGGATCAGTGATGGTTTGGGCTGCCATATCATGGCATTCCCTTGGCCCCTTACTTGTGCTAGATGGGCGCGTCACAGCCAAGGACTACCGAACCATTCTGGAGGACCATGTGCATCCAATAGTTCCAACACTGTATCCTGAAGGCGGTGCCGTGTATCAGGATAACAATGCACCAATACACACAGCAAGACTGGTGAAAGATTGGTTTGATGAACATGAAAGTGATGTTGAACATCTCCCATGGCCTGCAGAGTCACCAGATCTAAATATTATTGAGCCACATTGGGGTGTTTTGGAGGAGCGAGTCAGGAAACATTTTCCACCACCAGCATCACGTCGTGACCTGGCCTCTATCCTGCAAGAAGAATGGCTTAAAATCCCTCTGACCACTGTGCAGGACTTGTATATGTCATTCCCAAGACCAATTGACGCTGTATTGGCCGCAAAAGGAGGCCCTACACCATACTAATAAAGTATTGTGGTCCAAAACCAGGTGTTTCAGTGTCATTGTCCAACCCCTGTATATGTGTATACAGTATATATATGTGTGTGTGTGTGTGTGTGCCTGTAGTGTATATTTTACATGTGTATGTATATGCTTTCACAGAGTACAACAGGATCATATTTGATGGGTGTGTTTACAATCCCACATTTGTTGCCCTTCGAGGTTCGATGTACGATGTCACTTCTTGAAAATATTAAACACTGCACAGGGAGTTGGCCAGACAAAGTTCTGAGCTGATGTCACAGTGAATTAGGCTTGTGTCATCGCAAATATTGCGTGGTTAATCATTTACTGACGAGTAGAAGAAATACCACTTGTCAGTGAAGTCTTAAAGGTCACATCATTGATATTTGCAAATCATGACCAAAAAAAGTACATTTGTCAGGTGTCCCTGTGATTAAGTATTGTGACGTAATCTTAACACACCACATTTATATTAAAACTAGCCACATGTTTCAAGCATAAAGGATAATGGCCTTTTATTGCGGGGCCAAATGCGGAAGACATTATGGCCCACGTATTACAATCGAAAATTCTGTTTCATAGTATATATGTGAAATTCAATTTAAGATGGATTTGTTTTTGTATTCTCTTTGTAGCTGGACAGTCTGCTGCCTGGTCACTCGTGGTAACTCTTCGCCATGCCTTTCCCTTTTGGCAAGTCCCACAAGTCACCGGCAGACATCGTCAAGAACCTTAAGGACAGTATGACGGTTCTAGAGAAGCACGACATCTCTGATAAGAAAGCAGAAAAAGTAGGTTTGATCTTTTCCTTTCTTTTTACATTCTTCTGTGAGATGCCAAGTGATACAGATTCTTTTTGGGGTTGATGCTAGGATTTTCATCATCCTGAGAATATATATATATTTTTTTTAATGACTGAATTTTTCGTCAAACAATAAAAAATATGTTTTACTTTAGAAACGTCCATAAAACCTGCTGTGAAGAGATCCTTCATTCACCTGTCTGTGCAGATCTTGTATTTTTCTTCCACAGATTGTTTTGAAAACTATTGTTATTTGTCCACTACGTCGAAACTACAGTATGTGTTGGTACAATTTTGCACAGCTCTTCCAAACTTCATTTATCAGGGACAGACTTGCTCTATATGTGGGCAGGATTGGTTCGTCATCACAGCCTGTTTGAAACTCTGGTTACAGATCACACCAACTATGCATGTATCTATAAATCCAGCCTGAGTTTTAAGAATTGTGAGATGTGCGGGGTGGTACCTAAAAATAAAAGAAAGTCAGTATCAACTTTGGCATTAAAAGCTGCAACAGAGTTTGTAATTTTCTTCATTGGTCTTGAACTCTGGTGTAGCTTTGACATTACATGCACCAAGGGTTTCTAATTGGAACAAAGCCAGTGTTTTGTTCATCCTTGGTCGGTTTCAAAATGTATCACCTCACATGGTTCCTAAAAAATATTTGTAGCTCATCTGTATATAAACCAAAGACCCTCCATAAATGGGCCTAAAAATAATTAGTCTGCTGTATATCTTGAAAATGTCAAAGACTGCCCAGGTACTTTGCTACAGCTTAAGTGAAGTTGCTCCCTCTGTGTCCTCTGAACATTGTTTATTTGAGATTTGTCTATGTAGGTCATTGTTAGCTTGGTGCTACTGTAATGTTATATCTGCACTGTAAATATCTTTAGATAAAAGTGTCTTCTAAATCCATAAACACAATCTTTTTAAAAATGTATAACTCTGCATCCTAATCTTAATATTATTGTTAGTTTAACTCGTACATAGTAGTGCCCTCAGCAGAAAACCAAAGAATCAAGAAAAAGTGAGCCATAATATACCATGTAGTGCTGTAATCTACTCCGAAACCAAAATCATGATGGGTACTTTGTGCTTTATTCAGGCTGCAGAGGAGGTGTCAAAGAGCCTGGTAGCCATGAAGGAGATTCTCTATGGGACTAATGAAAAAGAGCCTCAGACGGAAGCAGTGGCCCAGCTCGCCCAGGAACTCTACAACAGTGGCCTGCTCAGCATACTCATAGCAGACCTGCAGCTTATCGACTTTGAGGTGAGATGCTACATCTGTTTTAGCCGAGAATAAAGATATTGACTAATGAAACCCGAAAGGAAATATGACATGGGACACTTTCATTGCACAAAGGTCATATAGAAGTCAAACTCTATCTAAATGCATACAGTATCAAGTGTACATTAGTTTTTTTTTTTTTTGCTTTTCCATTCGAGCCTGAGCTCCTTCAGAACTCATTTGGACCACCTAAACTGACTTGTGTAATGTTGAGTAGGGATGAAAAGGTACTAATAGAAAATTACATTAGATGTTTTTTAGTTGGCAGTTGAGACAGATCTGCCTGTGTGTTTATATGCACGTAAACTCATCTCACCGCAATATGTCAGACTGCTGGTGGTTGTAACTGCCGCTGCAGGCTTCCCTGACTCACCTTAGCACAGCATGAATCATTGTATTGTGAGATCTCTCACTCCCTCTTTTGCACTCCTGCACATCCTCCATGTTTAACAGAAGAAACACATGAGTGCGAGATAAATATGTGATCGTGATTCAACATTTCTTCTCATGTCCAAATTGACATGCCTTATAAGGTCCAATATATATAATTTTTTTTCGCTATGCTGACAGCCCAACAAATGAGCTCTGAATCCTTGTTTGTTCTGGTATCCAAATCTTTTTTTCATTGTTGTGTTATATTAACGGATTAATTAGGATGTCACCAACAGGGTAAAAAAGATGTAGCACAGATCTTCAACAACATCCTGAGACGCCAAATCGGTACTCGGACACCCACTGTAGAATACCTTTGTACCCAGCAGAATATCCTCTTCATGTTGCTTAAAGGGTAAGAAAGCACAAACAGAACACAGTAAACCTGTTTTCTATGTCATTCAGTTCTATGAACAATAGATGTAAAACATAGGGAAGATAACTTGAAACTCAACTTCACAACATAGTTGGCATTTTCTGTTTGTGTTCACATTGTTTTTTTTGTGTGTGTGTGTGATCCGATTAACTTGTCTGTGGGTGCACATGCTAAATGATAATTCTTATATTTATGTTTTTCATTCAGGTACGAGTCACCAGACATTGCCCTAAACTGCGGCATCATGCTGAGAGAATGTATTAGGCACGAGCCACTGGCCAAAATTACACTGTGGTCAGAGCAGTTCTATGACTTCTTCAGATACGTGGAGATGTCCACATTCGACATTGCCTCAGATGCATTTGCCACTTTTAAAGTAAGTCAGCTAAATTGTGACATTCTGTAGTGATACTTTTCAATAATCTGACTGAAGGCTGAAACATCCAATGTTATAACAACAACTTTTATTAACAGGAGTTGTTTTAATGAGATTTTTGTCCTGGAATTAAAGCAAACAAAAAATGATTACTTTGTTGAATTGATTGTTTTTGTTTGTTTTTATGTTTTGCTTTTCTGCATTTAGCAGACACTTTTATCCAAAGCGACTTACAAAGTAGGGGGGCACCAAGATTGCTGAAAATAAATTGTGCTCTATACTCTTTGAGGGGATTAATACTGTCACCAATCACAGAGCATTCAAACATGTTTTTCTCTTCTTAAATTAAGGTTCTTTGTAAATTTAGGTGATTTATTTAGGATATTTTAGGTAATTTCTTGAAAAGTCTGTTACCTACAATTTCTACCGAAATCTGATTCTGTCCTGCTTGGTCATCACATTCTTATAATTGGATCTTTATGTTTTCAGGACCTCCTGACAAGACACAAGCTACTGAGTGCTGAGTTTTTGGAGCAGCATTATGACAGAGTAAGTCTACAAATGGAATGGGTTCATCTAGGGTGAGACAGAGAAGCTTTAAAGTAATACATTTCTTAAGTTCAACCATATTACTTTTAACCTTTTACTACCACAGAGAACAAAAGACACAATTTTACCCAAAGGCTGGTAAAATAGTTCACAATTATATATGTCTGCACAGTAAATTTGTGTGGCTGGTAATTACCATACATATAAGCAATTTTCAGCATTTGTTTAGGATTTATTTTGATTTTCTATAACTAAAAAGTACAGAAGAACACAGATTGCCTGTTCAGCTTGTTGGCAGGCTTTCTCTCACAACCATTTGGGACACAGTTCGCTGGCTGAAAACACAAAATAACTGTCTGGTCGTGTGGGGGAATTTTGCGTTATTTGACACCATACATTCTCATTTATGACTTACTCTCCCTCATGTCCCTAGCTTCTACCGATTCCCCTCACTTTTATCACAAATTCTTTCTCTTTCTGTAGTTCTTCAGTGAATATGAGAAATTGCTCCACTCAGAAAACTACGTGACAAAACGGCAGTCCCTGAAGGTAAGGGATTGGGCTCATGCCAGTAAAAAGGTTATATAGCAGTGCAGCTCTATTCAGGAATCTATTTTAAGATGCAGTCTGGTAGAGAGTGTTAGGTTTCTCTAAATTACTACATTGCTTTTTCATTACTGCCATCTAGTGGTTGGACAAAAAAAGATCATATCAGCTCAAGCCATACTTGTGTTTCCCTCGATTTCCAAGTGCTTTGTTTAGTTATTGTGGTGTACAGGTAGTGTTGGCTACTAATATATACTAAATATTATGCAGTTTATAAACCGAGTCATTCCTGGATCCCCCTCTGTATCCCCCTCTGTAATCTTATAAAGGAATGTGGTAGCCGGGGCATTTGATGTGGAGAAGTTTTAAGTAAAAGTGATTACACTTCTGTTTTGTGTTGAGAGAATTTTTTGTGAGGTTTGCCTGTTTAACAGCTTTGATTGACGTTGTTTCTTCTCTTCACACAAATGATTTAGTTACTGGGGGAGTTGCTTCTTGACCGACACAATTTTACCATAATGACAAAATACATCAGCAAGCCGGAGAATCTTAAGCTAATGATGAACCTGCTACGGGACAAGAGTCGCAACATCCAGTTTGAGGCTTTCCATGTTTTCAAGGTAAGACATGTTTGGAACAGACATCAAAGCACCTGGGGCATTTGTAACCTCTGCCAGCCCATATACTGTTGAGGCTGAACTTCAAGGCGGAAGAAAAATGATATGAGGAAGCATATTTATATTATACGTTGATCAGTTGAGGTGAATAAGGAGTTCCACATCAAACATTTCCCTGCCAGATATGACAGCTGAAGCGAAAACAGTAGTAGATGAAAATAAAACAATATTTAAGAATCTAAAAAACAAGGTATATTAAGTTGGCTGCAAATTTGTGTCATGCGCAACAAACGCTTTGCTTTTATAGCCTTGAGCGTGTGTGCTGAGTTCCAGCATTTATCAGAAAGCAATATGTGTTTTAAACACTAGCACTTTTTGAGTGAAGATTTATTCCTTTAAGTCGACAAAGATGCCGTGAATATCAGAAGTTTGATTAAAATATGCAGAGAGAACAGAACAAAGCCTGCTTTTCCATCACATGCTATAACTCGTTTCAACTCGGCTCGGTTACTTTTGCAACTTCAATCTTGGAGAGCTCTATTTGTTCTACCTCAGCCAAGATTTCAGACAAGCCCATTTATTGACAGCATCCATCTAAGGAAAGTCTCACCCTTGCCCAAGGACAGACTTCGAAGGACTTCCTTTTTTAACAGGTTTTACAACATGATTAAATCTTATATCTACATCTAAAATCTTACATCTAAACTAAGAATATAAAATAAAACAAACTCTTTACTTTTTGGATTTCCAAACTATAAGTAGGGCTGGGTTCTGATTAAATAAGAAGCTATTCCTAATCATTTATGTTATTAATGCTGACCAATAGTCAATGTTATAAATATCAATGCTCTCAGATATTTTGCATTTGAAACATTTTCCCTCTCCGCTACTAGGTGTTCGTGGCCAACCCCAACAAGACTCAGCCCATCCTAGATATCCTGCTAAAGAACCAGACCAAGCTCATAGAGTTTCTTAGCAAGTTCCAGAACGACAGAACAGAGGACGAACAGTTCAACGACGAAAAGACTTACCTGGTCAAACAGATCAGGGACCTTAAGAGGCCTGCACCCCAGGAGGCCTGATAGTTCTAAAGTGCACGAAGGAGCAGCCAGGACCAGGTCTGGACAACACCCGGACAACGTCTGCTTAACGGACCCATCAGCAACTGGTGTTCTGATTTTCAACAAATACTGATGAACAAATAAAAAAACAAACAAAAAAAACAAGCCCACATCATCTGGAAGACGCCAACCGCTCTGCCCATCAGAACATCTTGGATCCCCCCCCCCCTTTTTTTTCCCCTTCAGTCTTTTTCCTTCAAAAGAATTAAGAAAATAGTAGTTGCTGCTGCTTTCTTGCACATTGAGACATTCAAGGCAAACACTGACACAATAGTGCATTAAACATAGTGTAGACATGGCCGACTTTCCCAGTAGCTCAGAGACAACAAGCACCAAAATGTCAACATGTTTACACACACAAGATCTCACGTGAAAAACCGCCCACAAACAAACACGGTCGAAACGGTACAAGCAGGTTGAACCTTGGCTAAACTGTAACCGGTGGGACTTCTCCAATGGTCAGCTCTGTGTTGGCACCACTGCTATAGTTTTCATTTATATTCATGCATTCAGTCGATAGATTAACAGTGGGTTGTTTTACAAAGTTCTTAGATGCCATCACGCCGAACCGTTCACCTCTTAAGTGCTTTGTCATGGCACAGCACTCAAACCACGATAGGAGGCAGGCAAGGGCGGATGTAAGGCATGGATTTGTTTGAGCCCAAAAATTGGGTATTTTTGCTTTCTTGGACAGGGTGAACATGTATGCCTTTTGTGTAGTTTTTTTATTTGTTTAATCTTGACACCTTAAATATATATGATATATATTACCTTAAACAAAACGTTTTTGGTTAATTGAAATAAAAAAAACATTTTTAAACCATAAGAAAGGTGACCCCCCCCCCTTTTTTTCCCCTTTTTTTTTGGCATTTTATTTACTGCTGAAAGGGTTGCTGGTGGGCTTCTTTGTACATAACTTAAAAGAGACAGCTTACATTTAACTAATATGTAGGATATTAACAATTTGTACAGCAGAAGAATGTCATTGTAATAGTTCTGGATCTGTTAATCCCGTTTTTATTCTGCATCCATGGTTTGAGTATCTCTTACTGCTGAAAGTGTGTGTGTAAGGGGTTGTGTGCGTGTGTGAGAGCGGTGCATAAGGGGAGGAAAGGGAATGGAAGAGCATTAACTGAACCATTAAAGTCTGTGTTTTGTGCACTTTGTGAGGTGCTGGCTGATCCGTATCACTCACCTGAAGTTGAGTGATTTTTCCCCAACCTCACCACTTGGTTCATTGAGCTTAGCGTGCCACGTAGTCCCTTCATCGGTCTTTTTCAGGTGGGATCTGGCTCTTTCTTCTGGCACATTTGTCAGTCTTTTATCTCCTTCCCACGTTTTCCTTTTCCTTTCACAGGGTTTTAGAATTCCAGTACAATGAGGAGTGTAAAGCATTGTGGGTGTCACAGTGCTTTGAGTGTGTTTCATTTGTTCGGGCTTCAGCAAAACCGATGAAACCACATTATCTGCATTTGTGATAAAACAACAGTTAATAAAGATCGACAGAAATCCAAAAATCAGATGAAACATTGGTGCAGATAACACGAAGGGGCCAGTGTCCCTCCACACTGAACAAGCATGTTGCTCCACTGGCTGTGCATGATGCTGCGCTAATGATGTTGTACTGGAATTGTTTTTTTTGTTTTTTCCCAACTTGACCCAGCCTTGGTATTCAGCGAGAGTGAAATGGCATATTGAGCACGTGACTTTGAGGCCGTATGCTGACTCCAATATCAGCCTAGAGTATGTGGGTGCTTTTAGATGTTTAGGCCTGGGCCCAACAGTTGAAATAAAAGTTGGAAACATTTTGAATAAAATAAAGCTGTTCATTTTCCTCCTCTGTTTGAAAGTTATTCTGCATGGACTTCCCTTTAACATAAATTCACTCCATTGTTAAGATGTAGGTTAGTTATCCCAGAATCTTTTATCTAGTTTGGGAGAAGTTCCCTGGACCTTTTGAGGAATTTTCCAGTGTAGAATGTTGGCGCTATCTGTTCTGCTTTCAATATGATTTAACTGATGTACAGTACATTGATGTAAACGTCTTCTGGACTTTAAAGGGCATTCATCGCTCCCAAAAGACTCATTCCACTGATTTTCATTCGCGTTTTTCTGTAATTGGAAATTGTTCAGCCTTTTCACCCACTTTCTACATCTTAACAAGAGCATCTGGACAACCATACAATAGTAACACATAGGCTTTTTTTTCTTTTCTGAAGGTCGTGGAGGTACTGTTTTTTTTTGTTGTCATTTGTCATGGATGAAGCCAAAGAGGCAAGAAATTATTATGGGCTTTTCTCAACAGACTGCTTCTCACAAAGTGTCTTAAGATACCATTTAAAATATGTTTTTTGTAAAGTTGTCATATATAGTTAAGCCCCGAAATGGCTACGTACCTGGGCTGCACAGAGAATGAGTGAAAAGTGATAGTTATAGTCTAGGGTAACAAAACTCCAAGAGAGGAGTTCAAATAAAGAGGATCCAGACTTTTTACACAAGAGGCCAAAAAATTAGGTAAGACCAAATTTTCCCATTGGTATGCATAGCAGTTCATATGAACACATTCAATTGTATATTTTTAAACTTGTTCAAACCTGTGGCTCTTCACAAGAAAGAGACATGGACAATAGACTGTTGATTAACAATTTTGAAGGGGGAGCAGAAGTAATCACATATGTGTTTATCATGGAACTGTTCTTTAAAGATCCAGAATATATTGATAGTAAGGGTTCAGTCTAGCAAATACCATGTTAATGACTGTAGGGGAAAATGTAATGATCAAGCCAAACCTAGTTCATCCCCATAATTCTACCCTTTTGCAGAAGTACGCTGCCCCCCATCCTTACAGGATCATGTGTACTGCTCATTCAGTCATTCAAAAGCCTCCAAAGTGTCAGCTGAAATAAGCAAATTATACCTATAAAACAACAGGGTAGGGCAAAAATAAGGAACGGGGAGTAATCTTTAGTATTTCTGCGAGAACATTAGATTGTCTTGGAATTGAAAGCCTCTTTCATGCCTTTTCGAACCATAAAGTTTCTGAGCTTTCACTGGGGTAGGTGCAATTCAGACTTTCAACAGTGCGTGTCAAATTTTCATATCTACAATTTGGCCCAGTAAAGAATCTAGGTAACAGACTATAAAACAATTACTCTAATAAAAGTCTGGTTACTTTTCAATCATTCAATCAATCAATCAATCAATCAATCAATGTCTATTTATATAGCACTTTAAAACAACCGGAGCTGACCAAAGTGCTTTACAGAATAAAAACAAATCAAACTATCGAAATATACAAAGACAAACACATTGGTGACAGAACGCAGTATACAGAGATTTTACATGCAAAAAGCCATCCTGAACAAATACGTTTTAAGTTGAGCTTTGAACAGTGGCAGGTCAGTAAATTAACGTAACTCTAAAAAAGTCAGATTACTTTAAAACACTAAAAAAAACAAGTTGAACCCACCTCAGTGTTAACCCGATTCTTTAGTTGGAAACCTGAGAATAAACCAGAGTGGATCAAAAATATAAAAAATGACATTTATTGGGTCACAGGTAAAGTATATCAGCGCTGGGCTCTTCACAGACAAAGACCTCTCTCTCAGGGTCTCAGTTGGCCAAGAGCCCTGAACTCCGTGTGTGATGGGTCTTTGTCTCCTGGGCTGGGCACACCCCTCAAAGGAGGACTGGACACAACCAAGTCCTATTGGCTAGTTACCTCTAAGACTAACAAGCTGGGTCCTAATTCATGTTGATGACATTGGAAAGTGTTACCAAATGATGTGTGTTTGTGTTGACTTAAAGACGTGGATCTAATGCAACAAAGAAAGAAAAGGAGAGAAAATAAAAAGAAGAGAGAGTCTGTGGGCACAGCCAGAGACTTTAACACAAAATATAGTTATAAAAGAAAATAAAACAATCAATAATCTACATAGATCATGTGATAGCATAAAATGCTAGAGTGAGTAATTTTATAGCCAAATCTTAACATTCTTTAGGAATTCTTATTGCAGCTATTTTGCAGCTGCAGTCACATATCAGAGGGAAGTCTGATGTCAAATGTTAAATAAAAGACTACAGTTTGTGTTTTTGCATTTAGCAGATGCTTTTATCCAAAGCAACTAAAATAGTAGACACAATTTTACTGTTATCAATATGACAAAAAGTCAAAGAGAACTGTAAGTATAAAATAGCTTAAGCTTTTTGTTTGGATCAAATGTGAGTAAAAAGTCACATAACTAAAAAGAAGAATTAAACATGATAAAGAGGGACCTTGGGAATCCAGTCAGCCTGATGGCAACGCAGACATAAATAAGTCAATTATGTCTGTAGAGCTGAGAAGTCAGAAGATTGCCCAATGTCACCCATAAAATGGCATCCTAACGATACTCGTGTATACTGAAATGTGTTAAACACAACCCTATAATAAGGCATAATGCATTTTGACTGTCTGCTTAAGCAGTAAATGAGACTGTGTTGTATATATGACAATAAAGGGTAAAACTCCGTGGTTTTTTACATTTTTAATTTTTTTCAAAGATGATGGAAAACAGTGGACTGTTCCTTTAAGACTCAAGTTATTTTTTTTTTTTTTTGGGGGGGGCACAAAACCAGAGAAGCAGCCCAGCGGTGGAAGCAGAAAAAGAGGGCGGCCCTTCGAGGAATTGAGAGCCTTACCCCCCTGTCCCCCCTCTTTCTGACAAGTCTTCAGCTACCCGTTCATCCAGACGAACGCACCTGCAGCAGGGAGACGAAAAAAGACGCCGAGCCATGGTGAAAATCAGCTTCCAGTCCGTCGCGGGACAGAAAGTGGAAAAGGAGAATGATGGCGACAAAACTGAAATTCTCATCCCTCATCCGGTGGTGAGTGACTCTGCCGTTTATACTCATTTCATCCCACAAAAAAATAAGAAAAAAACGTATTCTTTTTTTGTAAGGTGATGCCTGCTGCGGTCAGGCTGATGATGGTGTGCAAGGCGCCCTCCTTTCACCAGCACAGTCATAAACGGTTATTTTTCCTCCTTTCTTATTTCATTTTCCCCCCGAAATTTCTTCATTTTTTTGCAATCATCTATCGCCATGCGTGAAGGGAACACAATCATTGCTGTGTTTGTTTGCTGCTCTCATGCAAATGATTAAAATGTGCAAATGTCTGCTCTTTGTTCAGGGCTGCGCGCAGGGATTATGAAAACCAAAAAAATTGTATCGTAAGACAATAGAGTTGCTTTGTTTTGCGTGTCCTCTCAAGTGGCATGGTTTTTGAGGCCTTTTCTTTTAGTGCTGGTTAAAATGAATAACATCCCCTTTTTATTTATTTATTTTTAAAGGGGTGGAGGGGTGAATGAAAAAAACATAGCTTTGACTGACAAAATGGCAGATGGGTTGTTATGAGTTGCAGTGCATGAAAGATTATGTGTACAAGCTCAGAGGTAGGTAAAACATGGGAATCCTGAACTTTGCTGTGCTTGCATCTTTTCATTGTGCTTATCAACCCCAGAGAGCTCAAAATGATTAACCACATCGGAGTATGCAGAGATAAGCTAATATTCAGAACCTAAATGGTACACTTTGCAATGTCACTTGTGTCTATCTGAATGTTATCAGCCTTATAGCATGGCTATGGCTTGCAGCTTGTGTCAAAGAACCTCTCTCTCTCTGTGGGTTGAAAGAACACAAAGAACTCACAGAAATATGTGTTCACACTTGCTCTGTTGACTCCTTGTCCTCGTGCATCCTCAGACTCCAAATGCTCAGCGTGAAATGACAACTTCTGCTCCAGGGAAGCCGGCGCCTGGCAGTTTGGCTCTGAAGATGCACCAGACACTGTCAAACAATGCCACAGCATTCAGGACTTCTTGCTAGTACCTTTATTTTTCTTTGGGGAAAAAAAAGAAAGAAAAGGAAAAACAGCACAGAAGTTCAGTTTTTCTTTGAGCCTTCCTATTCTTCTACAGTGGGAGCTGAGACACTTTCTTGGTCGTTTCTTTATAAATGGAGGTGCCCACAAAGCAGCTACTAGCTGTGTGTAGTGTCACTCTGCCCACACAGGTTGGGCGTGTGGAATTGCCAGATGGGCTGCAAGACTGGCGGCACACGGAAGGATTACTCACCGTCTCGGATGGGTTTTTATTAGCAGGCACTGACATCTCTTCCTCTAACTCAGCTCAAAATGCATGTGTGGGTTTTTGTGTGAGACTCCATTTCAGGGGTTGGCTAATTCACTTAATTTCCGTTGCCCGTCACAGTGGATTTGAGTATTTATATGTGCACTATGTGTTTTTTAGGATGAAGAGGAGCTGGTTCTGCCTCTGCGCCCTAAGAAATCTCCCCTTAATGGCCTTTGCTGCCTGACATTTGGCCTGGTGGTTTTCATGGCTGGCCTGGTCCTGGCTTCCATCTATGTCTACCGCTACTACTTTATACCTCATGTAAGATCTCAATCTGTGCTTCTCAAGCGAAAAGAAGTGCTGTGACAGAGGATGCCTCTGCCACAGAATCAAAAAGTTTTTTCTAAATCCTTATCTTTATTTATGTGTGTGTGCGCACAGATCCCAGAAGAGAATCTGTTTCACTGCAGGGTGCTTTATGAGGATTCCGAGTATGCGCCACTGCGGGGGCGCCAGGAGCTAGAGGAAAATGTTGGCATCTACCTGGCTGACAACTACGAGAAGATCACTGTGCCTGTGCCCCACTTTGGTGGCAGCGACCCAGCTGATATAATCCACGACTTCCACAGGGTGAGGACAGACACAAGACAATTCAAAGTGCTTTACATCATGAATTCATAAAAGACAAATAAAAAGCATGACAAACATTGATAATGAATGATATTACATGGGAAATGTAAATAGAAAATAATTTCAGTTGTCATATGCACACTTAAAATGGAACAGTTTTCAGTTCCATTGCTTGCATTGCGTCATGGGTAACCTTTTTATGAAATGGCACAGTCTGAGGATTTAGGGACTTTCAAGCAGATTATCCAAAAAACCTGATGGTTGTTTTCAGAATGAAAAGTTAACCGACAACCAAAATCCATAGGATTTCTTTTCTGTGGACATGAAATTGTTTTTCAAACTGCCAGCGATTCCTCCTTTTTAAAAAAATGAATACATTTTTAAGTGTTTCTTTGGCAACATTTCTCAATATCCCCAAGCTGATGGCTCTTCCAATATTTCTTTTAGGACATTTGGGCAGAATTATTTCATATTTTCAGTCCAGTTGATTTAACAAGAGTAATAAGTGATGACATGTCTTGGAGTGATGAATCATCAAAGGAGACCAAACCTTAGTAGTGTAGGGTCATCAAGATACTGAAGCAAACAAAAACCCAGCGACATTCCGCAGTTGTGCTTTTGAATATCCTTCAAGATGCCTGGAGGCTCTTACCTGAGAGACCCTTAGACAAATAGTAAAGTTGCCTAACAGTAAAGCTCATACCAGATATGTTTGCCTGAAATTTTGGAATCTTCCCTTTTTTCTTTTCCAGGGACTGACTGCTTACCATGACATTGCTCTCGACAAGTGCTATGTTATTGAGCTCAACACTACCATTGTGATGCCTCCAAGGAACCTTTGGGAGCTTCTCATCAATGTAAAGGTAACGCATATTCAGTATTAAAGGATGTGGTTGTCTCATAGTCACAGTTTGTGTGATGTGACTGATGGCTGCACGACGGCTGGCCATACACTGACCAGAAACATTTTTGTCTGAGGGACTTGAAACTTGAGAAGTTTTATGTTATGAGTATTCATTCCATGAATTGGATTATTCATTGCAAAGGGAAGGATGACTCATCAGCATTAAAATAAATAAAACAAAAACATTTACATCTAAAAGAGCTTTCCTTGTGTGGTTACATTTGTTCAGCACTGTCTGTTCCTGCTTTGGCAAAATGTATCGTAATCCTGGACACAAATATGTCTGACAGAGCTTGTTGTTCTGTCTTTTTCCTGCAGAAGGGAACATACCTGCCTCAGACTTACATCATCCATGAGGAGATGGTGGTGACTGGAAAAGTGCACAACATGCGCCAGCTGGGACCGTTTATCTACCGCCTGTGCAACGGGAAGGACACGTACCGTCTGAACCGGCGTGTCACCCGCCGGCGTAAGTTTTCGGTCAATCTGATCGGACCTGGGTTCCAGCAAGCCAGGTAAAGGGACTGATCCCCTCTTTTTTTGTTTCCCTCTTTCAGGCATCAACAAGCGAGAGGCTAAGGACTGCCATCAAATCCGCCACTTTGAGAATACATTTGTGGTGGAGACAGTGATCTGCGATGAAGCATAGAATCATTAGAGGAACCACCCAAACTTAAAAGCACATCTCCAGTCAATACCCCAGCACCTGTAGCAACTTCCTGTGGATCTGCTCATATCTGAGTTGCACTTTACTTGTGATTTTTTTTTTTTTTTTTTTTTTTTTTTTTTTTTTTTTTTTTTTGTCCAGTGTTTCTCTCGGCTCGTTTTATGTTTTTACCTGAAAGGGTGATGCAATACTACTTAGTTGGTTCTATCACAGGATTTTCCATGTAGCAAATCCTTGATTCAATAATAAAGGATAATTTATAAAGGATATATCTGCTTTCTCTTTGGGGGATTTGTATGATGGTTACTGTCTCTATGTGTTGTCAAGGTGACTGCTTTGCTTTTTCAGAGACCCAAGAGAGAGGTTCATTGTGTTTTCTTAGTTGTACCAACAGTCTTCTGTGCAAAGCATGAGGTCATTTCTGAACAAGCGTTTGCATATATCCTCTGTTTAGTGGCTTGTTTGTATATTGCCTGCTTTCTGCATAATGCATCTTCCTTTTTGCTTTTCATCTGCTAAAAAGCAAAGTCACAAAACCACATCTGAGCTTAGACTTTTTTTTATTTATTCAATCATCGCACCACAGGAAGACCTGGATTCTTTGTCTGTCTTTAGCATCTCTCCCCATCGCCACATGACATGTATTAACATGACATAGTTGAAAACAATGATCTTTATTTTTTCTTTGCATGTGTTCAGCTATGAGCGAAAATGGCACTCTTAGGATGTTTTGTTTAAAGGTTTAAAGCCTTAGTCCAGAGTCAGAGACTGGACTAAAGTAAAAAAAATTGAAGGGAACATATTTATCTTGCACGTTTCCTGAAGAAAACCAACTTTGAGCTGTATATTTTGTCTGCAAATTAATTCTGTCTGTGAATAAAGTAAAAAAATCTAAGAATCATTGGGGCTTTATTTTTGGAAACTGAAATGCATGACAATATTGAGCACTGATGTTTTCAGTTCCACACTGATACCCTGTGGCACCAACAGTTGTAAAGTGTACCAAATTTTCACCATTTCATATGTTTGCTTTTGCCTGTAAAATACCATTTTTTTTCCAAAGGTTTAGGCTTATTTAGCTGCAAGCTTTACAGTGCAACAGGAGTGTCCTCTAAAACAAAAAATGTAAAAAGCTAGGCTTTTAAAAAAATTCACCCAAAAAAAAAAACACTTAAAGAATTCACACCTTTGCTAGTGTGAGCACACATCTTGACAGCCGTGATGCGCACCAGTTGAAGTTCGGAGCAACTTTACAATCTGCCACCGTACTTTTGCACATGCTACCAAATTGCATGAAAGATGCACTAGACTCTGTTTTGAAAGTAACGCATGCCACTAGAGTTGAAATGTAAAGTCTACAAAGTGTTCATAAGTTGTGCAGGGTGTAAGATGTAGGATTTCTTTTACACTTATGTGATACACAATACATAAATATACTGAAAAAAGATATTCTCAGATTATATTTAGTTCTTCTGTCATTAGATAAAATAGACCCAAAAAGAGTTAAGACTTTTTAATTTTTTTTAAAGGCTTTGTTGGCGCTGATGGCCTGTACATGAAAGTGGCACAACAGAAAGGGGGTTGGACACATGAGAAAGGGCCATGAGCTGAAATCAAAACCTAGGCTGCATGCATAGAAGTGCAGAAACTCTATATATATACCGCCTACTCAACCCACGGAGATAAATGATAGCCCATTGAAGACAAGTTCAACAACAAGGAAAAAATATTTTTTTCCTATAGCTTTCATACACAGAGAGGTTTGTGACTAAATCAGCCGCTAGATGTACAAGTGCTGTGGTTTCAAAATGAGGCCAACTCTTTACCCAATGTGGGTGAGAGGTGGAATTATTTTGTTTGGTTACAACGTGACCAAGTATTTTTGATTTGGATGCAACTTACCATGCAAAAAAAAATCTTGATTTAAAGAAAGTAAATATATGAAGCACATGTGAAGTTGGTCTTCTGAGCTCTTGTCAGTTTACTTTTAAGATATGATGAGCACCAGATTTTCTTCAATGTTGAAATCAGCGGTACAAGATCAGAACTGTAATTTTCTGACAGAATGTTTTCTTTCTGATTGTTTTCTTCATTTCAAAATACAACTTCAAGATTATTGGAGACTTTCCAACATGATGCTGTGTTTGTTTTAGAAAAACAACGTTTCCCAGTGAATCAATTTCTAAGTAAGAGGTTTTAATATATTGGATTTGTATTTCTGAAATACGATATATTTCAGAAATAAACCAAAACAACACTTTTGATTATGAAGTGTTGTGAAATTATTTGGTTGTTTGTTTTTTATTGCGTCAAATTCAACCTGAAAAAATTCTCTGATGCAATCCTCCGTATGGTTCTTCTATCACACTCTCCTTTTTCACTGTGACAACAGCACGTCTTATTTTCGGGTTGCCTCTCTCTATGTTGATAATAAAAGAGGCCCATGTTTAGTTTACATTTGCATTTCCTTATGCTCCATTTGAAGTAGAAAATCTGCATACAACACGCATCCAGAGGTCAACCCTGCAGCAATCAGTGTAGAATCACTTTAATTCTGCAAAAGAGGTCTTCTATCCTCACAGTCTGCTTTGGGCTTACCGTGACACTCCTTCCATCTGGAGGAGGCTTAGAACTCGAGCTATTGGCTCTTCTATGAAGTTTCACACAGAGGACAGTCTGCGTCACAAAAATAGAATTGATGTCAGAAAACACACAAGAGAGTCACATACTGTCAAATGCAAAAAATAAGAAAACTTATGTGTCAGTTTCAAATGATGAGACGGGTATAACTGTTGTTAGCAGTGGTTCACTTTTACAAAGAGGCTTCTAAGCATTAATCATCACTGATCATTTTACTTCACAAGAAAAAAAAATAGGTCATGAATAGCTTTTATGTATCCAACAAACATGGAGCTGCTGTACCAGGAGACAATTACCTGGATATGAAGACGTCTAAGATGATAGCTATTCTGGAAGAATAACTGGTATCGCCCAATTAAATCCTCATTCTTTCATCTGTGCAATAATCTGATCTTTTAATTGGATTACGTACTAGAATTTACAACAAAGCCTATATAGTCAAGTTTTCTTTAAGCATCTTAACCAGCTATTTTCAAAATGATTGTCCCAGGGGGACTCACTCTGCAACTGCATAGAACTGCTTTGTGTATGAATAGATTCTGAAATCAGATCCAGTGATTGCTTGTTAGACTTTATTTCAAGAGAGAAGAGAGCTGCAACCATCAAAGCCTTCCAATTACGTATACATAGAAATGGACAACACGAAGGCAGTGTTAACCTTTTATAGTTTGCTGGATATGTGAAAATAACACAATATTCATACAGTTGGCTACAAAATACTGGAACCTTTACTGTTCTGCCAAGTATAGTTTGACAAAAAAAAACTGTCCGAAAGAGCATCAGATAAGGTGATTGAGAGCGTTCAATACACATTTGTAGAATACAGGTTTGTCTGTAAGATTTCCTCAGTTCTACCCTGATGAACTTCAAATGTCCAGACTTCATTAGAGACGTCATGCCAACATGTTTTTACTCTTCTCCTTTAATGCAAACATGGGTGGCGTCAGTAATCTAGCAGCTTAAAAGACCCACTCTTTGTATCAGAATTTCCAACCATATTGAAAGGGCAGTAAATTGTAGTCACAGCATTTAAGAAGAATAAAAACAAATGGTATTTAACTGAGAGTGAAAAATAACTTACAATCAAAAAAGAAACATTATGAAGCAGGACAAAGTCAAAATGATAAATGGGACATCTTACGAAGCTTCATGGCTATGTGTTTCCTTTGTCATCTGTTCTCTTGCCATTTCAACCTCCACTTTTTTCTTCCAGAATGCATCAAGTGAAAAGTAATATAACAATGGATCCAAACAGCAGTTCACACTGGCAAGACATATCATGGGTGTGAGCTCAGAACTGTTACTAATTGTTAGTGGTCCGATGGACACTGGCAGGAAGCATATGATGAACATAACCAAGTTCAGACAAAAAATGAGCAAAATATTCACCTTATTGTTGACTGTTGCAGACTCACTGACATGACTGCGTAGAGTCCAAAACACCATAACAGTGCAAACAATGTTGACAACCATCAATATGAGCTCAAGCACAAGATGGCAGTAGACGTAAGATGGTTTCCCGTTATCCTTGGGAAGAACATATTCGAAACAAGTCTTTGTGCCATTGTCAGTGCTTCGGTAAAAATCAAAACCCTCCTGGATATTCAGCAGCAACACAAACAGCCAAGCGAGCACCGAGCCTTTTACAGCACTGGATATGGTACGAAGGTGTCGTGACCTAAGGGGATAAACCACGGCAAGCAGCCTGTCCACGCTGATGAAGGTCATGAAGATTGAGCTGGAGCGGAGGTTGTTGCGGAACAGCATTGTGACTGAGACGCAAGCCAGTTTGCCGAGACTCCAGCTGCCTGTAGCGTAAAAGTAGATTCTCATGGGCAAGGAGATTATGAGCAGCAAGTCTGAGATGGCCAAGTTGATCATGAAGACAGCATTTGGTGATTTGAAGCTGTGGCGATGATGTAAAATCCAAAGCGACACAACATTGAGAGGCAGACCCACCACCATGATGCAGCTGAAGCTCACAGCATAAAACAAATTTCTCATACTGTTCTTTACAGTTTGTCTACCCGAAGAGCAGAACAATGTTTCAGTGTTTCATCAGCCGAAGCAGAGCACACACAAATAGTTACTTCCTCTTCTCTTTATATGTCAGAGAGAGGAAAAGAGTAACAGGAAATTATTCTAACTCGGCAAGAAGTGTGGTTACTGACGTGGTGTCAGCTAACCCCCTTATGTTTTTGAATGTTTTAAGAAGCACAGATTTGAAAAAGAATTTGTTTTTCAAAGTTAGACATAGATTATCTAAGGCTTATCTTAGATATAGTTTATATGGCTAATCTTAGATATGGCTGACACATGTTTTTTATGCAGCTATAGCATCATATTTTCCCACATCATAGATATCACATAGCATCTTAACAAAACTTTGTTTTATACATCATTGTTTTATATAATATACTTTCTATCTCAGAGTAAGTATGCAGAAAGTAACTTTCCTTTACACTACTCCGTAAAAGTTGAGTGTAAGTTTTTCTTTTATTCCTCTATTTTGTTCCTTGTTTTTGTTCTAAAAATGGAACTTTACTTGATATGTTTATTTAATAGCTTTTTTAGACCACTTGGTGGTAGTTGAACCCACATAAATACTATAAATTTGAACAAATATAATTTAAAAAACAGAAATTAGATTCTATTCATATGAAAATATTTAGGCTCACAACTAAATACAAAAAACTTCATGAAATACTTCCTTGTATGATATAGTTAGTGTGTGAACAAATCAAACAAAACCATAACTTATGATAATTTGCCACTTTGTGGCATCTCACACTTGTGGGTTTGAGGGTAGGTTTTGAAATAGCTTACTTACTGGAAACTTTGAGATAGATCAAAACTAAATTACAGTCACAGTGAGTACATGTGGAAATGATTTCCTTGGTAAAATGCATCAGATCAAAAGAAAAATCTTCCATAGCAAAAAATATTTAAAGGAACCAAAGTGTTTAAATTAAATGATATAGGTTCCTAGCTGATGTTGCTACAGCTATATTTAAAGAATCCTCTATGGCTCTGCTATCTAGTGCCAATGTCAGTGCAGAAACCTCAGATGTTCGATGCAAAAATTGCACATTAACCCTGTTGCAGGTTGACACTTGACACTAAGCACAAAACAAAGATAATGCGGTCGGCGGGTTGCATGTACATCCATCACGTGAACTAGTTTAAAGTTCAGTTCACATGGAAATAAATTTAGAAAAATGTCATTGCTAACAGCCACAAAATGACCTACTTCACGTCTATTTCTCAATTTAAATGTGCTTGAATTCCTCTTCTCAAACTGCACATATAGTTATTAATATACTTCAGCATCCATGAAGCTGAGATGTACATACACCTTTTCATCTATTTAATTACAATAAAAAAATCCAACTGCAATTAAAAGAACAAAGTGATCATTTAATGCTTGGATTCAAAAGTGCATTTAATTCCCTGTGGCAGTTTTGAATTTAACAGCTTTCTCTCAGAAGTCACAGACTCACAGTTATACTTCCAATAAGAAATCCCACCTGTGTCAAAATGAAAAATGACTATTTATTATGATATTTATTTATTGTCATAATAATTTATTGTATAAACTTATCATTCATAAGATTATCATTCATTACATACATTGTCATAGAGTGTGTAATAGTCTGTTGAAATATATCATCCAGCAAGATATGTACAAATGTAAAAAATGTAGTTCAGAATGTAGAAGAATGTAGTTCATTTACTACTGCTGAAAAATAGATAAATAAATTATATCTAGTTGAAAGTTAAAGTCAAATTTAAAAGTCTGCTCCTCATAAACAAAGCTCTTAATAGCTGAAGGTCTATTTGTGGTTCCGAGAGTTTCTAAAAGTTTCTAAAAGTAGAACAAGAAGCAGAGCCTCAGTTAGTAGAAATTACTCTCTGGATCAATCTATCAAACAATCACTTTGGGTTCCTCTCAACCTTTAAGATTAGGCTTTAAACGTCCCTTTTTGAGCTTATAGTTATGGCCTAGGCTGATGGGCGACTTCCAGTAATGAACCTTTCCTCGCTCTGTACCGTTTTTTCAACTGATTGGAACAGTAACTGTGCAGTTTAATTCAGTTATACCTGCTTGCATGGTGATCTCCCATGAATACCACAAATGTTTTCTCACACAGTCTTTCAGGAGGACACATTGAGAAGCAATGTTTCGCTTTCACGTTGCACGAGTAAAGAGATCATCCATCCAATTTCAATACTGCTTATTCCAAACAGGGTTGCGGGGGGGTACTGGAGCTTTTTCACAGCTAGGGCGAGGGGTGACTACAAAGGGCCACACAGAGACAAACAACCACACACACTGTAATTCATATCAATCATAATCATAAAAGCAAAGACTAACACTATCAGGTTCTTTATACCGTAACTGGATGTACAGTCATATCTCTGTCAAACCACATTCTCTTGGCTGACAGAAATGAAAACTCAATGAGGTTTCTGAGAAGTTCAATCTTATCTGTTGATGACAATAAATCCCCACAAGCTTCTCACTTCTAGCTCCGATTTACTGTCAGGTTCAAGAGCTGTGAGTATGGGATCTGATTTGTATTTGAAATGACTCTCAATGTGATGTCTAAGAGATCACATCCGAAATAGCTCATCCTTTTAGAGTATGTTAAAATGTAACTGCCTTATATAATATAGTTTTTCATGTTAACTAAAAAAAAATCTCCTTGATAACCTGAAAACAACTTCTAACCTTCTGTAGACAAACACAAACATGAAACTAAGACAAACTAATCTCACTTCCCATTGAGGTATTACTTTTAAGTCATGCAAGAGAACAGGAACAGAACACACAAAACACTTGTTCATGTACATGAGTAAAATATATCTTTGTATTCCTGAAGCCAGAAGCTGATGGAGTCTGCAGTTTTTTTGTCTGAATTTCTGATCTATTTAGAATGACTGGTGAGCATTACACCCTCCAGACATCTCAGCTATACAGTACCTCGTCTCCTATTCTGTCATCGATGCAGCATTTGAAAAGTTTTTTTTTATAATAAAAAGAGTTTTTCTTTCATTTCATCTACAGCACAGACAATTTTGAATGGGTCAACTGATTAAAGGCTATTAGAAACCAATTCATTTTAGTACAATAATAATCCAGTCAATTCCATCCATCCATCCATCCATCCATCCATCCATCCATCCATCCATCC
>JABUIW010000037.1:609835-657268 GCA_013363375.1 Menidia beryllina
ACACACACACACACACACACACACACACACACACACACACACACACAAAGCAGACATTAATGTACTGAAAAGTTCTGAGTGTATGCTTGTCTGTGAATTTTCTTGTGCATGTGTCCCTGTATTTATATCATTTGGATCCGATTGATTATTTTAAGGACTGTCTGTTTATGTAATTGTGTGTGTCAGTGACAGACAGGGACTAGGGAGGTGGTCACAGCAGGTTATGAATGAGGTCTCAGCACGAGTCACTTCTAGTTTGATTTTAGGAGGGAGGAGACAATATTAGCAGCTGGAGACTCACTGTCTTTTTTAAAAGGATATCTTCCTTTACTGATTACTAGAAATGATCAGACAATAGTGTCTTTTCACTCACTAAAAACTGCTAATTTGATCTTGTTTCCCCCTGCTTGTACTATTTAAATTATTTTCCCGGGGTTCCTCATGCACAAGAGTAAAGTAATATTTAGCAGTGTGTACTTTTTCAGATGAAGGAGAATAGAATGATATGATTCTCTCCATCATTTAATGGATGAAGAAGAAGAAACAATACACACACAGCTGTAATTTTGAAGTGCATTCAAATCCAGTGACAGTGTAAGACACACAAAAAGCTCTGCCACACTTCCGCGCATTGCGCATTGGCTACTGAATGAGAAAAACCAGCTCTGCTAACTGTATCCTCCTCCAGTAGGCCAACTTGCTCAGGCCCCCCTGACAGCTTGGCCGTATAATAAAATCACAGTACGACTTGGTGTCAGACAGCCACAGATGTAAAACATGTCTCATGTTTTGTGTCTCTCTGTGTAATTATATTTCAGTATGAAGAGCTGGTGCACTATTCAGGGTCGGAGGGCATGTCGGTGGGGGCGTATGGGGAAGATGTCAGGGGGCTTCCTCCCACGCAGTACGGACCAACCATCCCTGACTCCCTCAAACACCACAAAGACCAGATCTATGGGTATGGTGATTTATGTGGCTTGTCAGTGGTTAGAAAACTGTTTATTCTGCATGTACACTAGTAGCAGATTAACAAACATCCCATATATTTACTGTACGTGCTGAATCTGAGAATCCGTCTGAAGTGTTTACAGCTGTCTGTTTCATAAATACTGTTGTATAAAGTTTCTTGTAACACATTCTGTAAATGTATTGCATGTACACTATGTCAACTGTTACTGTGTTTATGAATAGCGTGTTAACTGTATATGTGTGTCTCTGCATGTGTATGCGTGTGGGCAGTCACCCACTGTTTCCACTGCTGGCCTTAGTGTTTGAGAAGTGTGAGCTGGCCACCTGCTCCCCTCGAGACTCCTCCTCCCTCTCAGCCACCTCCCACCTCCCCAGCATGACCAGTCACAGTGACGTTTGCTCCTCTGACTCCTTCAATGATGACATCGCTGCCTTTGCAAAGCAGGTGGGAGAGGGTCAGGGGGACAGATTCAAAATTAGACACCAGCTAATGTTGGGTTTTTAGATTTGTTTTAAGTGACTTGACTTGTGTTTCAGATTCGTTCAGAGAAACCCATATTTTCTACCAATCCTGAGCTGGACAACTTGGTATGAAACACCATTTCATGTCATGCTAAAACAAGAAACTCGCTTTTCATGCATTATGCTGTGAGAAATGTTTACAAAATTAAGATCTGGCCTCTCTCCGTAGATGATCCAGGCAATACAGGTTCTTCGATTCCATTTACTGGAATTAGAGAAGGTTAGTCACACTCCAATATGTTTTTATATTTATGTGTTTTGTGGTAAGATCTACCATCCAGCAACTTCACGCTGGTCTTAATAATCTCCATAGAATGGGTTACGTGTTATTCATGTAGAGGAGTGGGAAAAAATGTGTATCTGGCTGTCAATAAAAGAAAACACAAGTCACACTGTGTGTTTTAAGACAAACATGAAGTCCTTATAATACAGTATGATTTAATAGGATATGATGCAATATATCATCAACAATACAGTATACTGTATTATGATTAGACACAATACAATATAATTTGATTCAACATGAAATGGTATGTTATACCCATTATACTATACTCCGATATTCTTGGATCAGAATATTATAATTACAGGAAAACTAATTATAATGCATTAATGTAAGGTTAATGAACTAAATGGATTCTGATAATAACAATAAACCACATTAAACCTGATCATAACTGGTTTGAAGAGTGTAAGTGAATCCCACTGGACTGAATGTGTTTAGTTTGTCTTTAATGGGGCTTAAGATGTGTTGTGTTGTGAACTTGATGGGAATACATTTTTTTCGTCAAGGTGCATGACCTGTGTGACAATTTCTGCCATCGCTACATCACTTGCCTGAAAGGAAAAATGCCAACAGACTTAGTCCTTGATGAGCGAGAGGGAGGGTCCAAGTCTGACATGGAGGACTTCAGTGGATCCTGCACTAGTCTTTCAGAGCAGGTGTGACACAACTTGTCAGAGAGGACAGACTCCATTGTATTTCAGTGCAGCGCGTTCCCCACCTCACCTTTATGTTCTCTCTTTCTCTCTCCTCTGCAGAATGCGTCGTGGTTACGCGAGCCAGATGAATGTGCTACAACTCCTTTGGGAACACCAGGGACATGTGGCCTGCCCTCACACAGCACAGCTGACAACTGCAGTGATGCTGGTATGTATGCACATAGATACAAACATTTGACAAACAAATGTATGAGTGAAAAAATATTGCATAGTGCAGTGAAGATTTATACATATATAAATGTGCAGACTAATGAGCAACAAGATTCAACTCAGCGAAGTCTTGTAGAGTCATAAATTGTTGCATTTACGTAGTTCTCACAGTGATGTATCTGTCTATGTGTTCAATGTGTGATTTAACCCCCAACTTATTTAATCACTGTCCATCCCAGTCAAGTTCCAGATTTTACGTTAGAATAAATTCAATTTAATTTAAAATGAGGAAACAAATGCTTTAAAAAAATATAATTTAATCATTATTTTTTCCATACATTGTCACAAAATAGAGAAATGTTGTACAATTGTTCTAGTATAATGGTTCAAGAGTTGTATGTTGAAAATTTTTTTTAACTTGGTGAGAAAGCCTATGGTTAAATGGAAATACTATGCAAAAACAGCAGTTTTTTATTGTAGCTTTAAGTGACAGCTGTTCCGTCTAATGATGAAAAACACAAGTGGTTTTTGGTCTCTTTGCTGGACCAAACAAGCAGAATGTGTCTCATAATCGTGGAATGTCCCATCATGTTTTTCAAAAACGCATTTAAACAATTTGTAGATTATTCAAGGTTCCTGCCATCCAATGCAATTAAATTAATCCACACACTGAGCTTAAACTAGTACAGCCCTAATGGCTCATACTTTTATGTCCATTCACTTGAGGGTGATGAGTTGGTGGTTGTTCTGCAGGCGATGGTCTTGATGGCGGAGTTGCCTCTCCCAGCACTGGGGAAGAGGACGAGAGTGACAGAGACAGACGGAACAACAAGAAGAGGGGGATCTTCCCTAAAGTGGCCACAAACATCATGCGTGCGTGGTTATTTCAGCACCTGACGGTGAGAAGTGTTCTTTAAATTCCAATGGCATAAGACAAATAATTAAAATCGTGAGTATTGAATTGAGACTGGAATAATGACCACTGTTGTAAACCTGTAACTGTATGAAGACATTCTGTGCTGCCTGGTATGAGCAAGTTATTACTGTGAGAGAATATTTAGTGTGGGCAACACGTAACAGACAAGAAAAGGGAAAGAGGGGAAGTGCAGGTCAATTAAATTAGAGGAAAATTTGGAGGATTAAGTGATAATGTAAATATGCTCTCTGTTTAATCGCTGTGGAAGTGATCAAAATGGACTGTGTAATTGTGGGAGAGGTGGCTAGCTTAATAATTAGGCACTAAATGAGGCAGGTCAAATGTTGCATCACTTATTACAATATGTATGTGTGTGCATGAGTGAGAAGGTAGAGAAATACTTAAATGGAAGTCAGTTGTTGCTGATTGTGTGCACAGAGAAATTCAGAATTCAGATAGAGGTGCCATTAGAATTCACAATGAAGGTTCAAAGACATTGTTTTAGGCTGGGTTTAAGAAGAAGCTCCAATTTCTTTCAAAAGGATCCTCTATCTCGTCTGTATGCTTCAAACATCACCAGTCTGGCTTTAATTTGTTCAACCGTGACTGTGTGTGTGTGTCTTTGTTTCTAGCACCCATACCCATCAGAGGAGCAGAAGAAGCAGCTGTCGCAGGACACGGGGCTGACCATCTTACAGGTCAACAACTGGTCAGTGCACTGCTAAATCAATACACAAATTCCAGGCCTGTGGCCAATCAATAATCAATTCAACTGTTTAGTTTAAATAGAAAACATCAACTTTCAAAACAGATGTTATTGCCAAGAGTGTCTATATTTCACAACTCATGTCAAATTATTTTCTTCTACCGTACATATTTGGTGTGAATAAGTTGATTGGTAAAATGTATCCTCTCGACTACACATCCAGAGAGGATGGTAATCTAATTCGCTGGAGCACATCTCATGATCGGAGGAAAATGCCCTGCAAAGCAGTTTTAGTCAAGCTGCAAGCGGGGAAATCCATTTGCTCCATGCTTATAAAAAAGAATTGCAAATCGATATCCAATAATAAGATTATTTACTGCTCCCAAATTTCCTATTCAATCTCCAGCCACAAATGAGCCAACATGAATGAAACACACACGACTGACGAGCGCGCATTTTCCCTGTGTCTTATTTAACAGTTTTTAAAATAAAAACCTGCAGATCAGGATTTGATTGCACATGAAACGACATATTTAATCTTTTTATGTCTTGCATACCTTTATCTGTGCCTCTGCAGCAGTACACACACACAGAGGAAAGATCAATGTTGATCAATTATCACAGGGTCAATCAATATCTATTCTGCCCTAACTTTGATTTACTGTGCACTCTGAAAGGGTTAAGTGGTGGTAAACGGGAAAAGGTTAATAGTCTCCTGTTCAGCCTTTTTCTCTATTAACGGCTGGCCTTGTCTATTTTTCTCACTGTTTCTCTGAACACATATATTCTTTGTATCTCTCCTCTCCCACCAACGCTGTCCAGGTTCATCAATGCCAGAAGAAGAATAGTTCAGCCGATGATTGACCAGTCAAACCGCTCAGGTGAGTGTTTTGTTGGCCAGTTAAAAAAAAACCCTTAGTAAGCATTTGTGAGCATATTTGAGTTTATATGTATATACGTAGATTTCTTTATACGTGCATGTCTGAGAGTTGTGCTGTCTCCTAGGTCAGGGTGGTCCTTACAGTCCAGAGGGAGCAGCTCTTGGGGGCTATGGGCTTGATGGGCAGGCCCACCTTGGGCTTAGAACTGCAGGTAGGGCACCCTGAAAAGGAGTTCTGGTGATTCTGTCCGCTCTGTGCCTTCGGTTGCCTTCCCTTTGTGCAACATGGTATAAAAGTCACAAAGATGAGCCTTGCTGTTTTGACGCATCATTTTATTACCATGAAAACAAATACTGTTATTTAAGATAGTTGACTCAACCTCCCTAAACACCATCCTGCTGGTGAAAACACTCACCAGAGCACAAACTGTGGAATTATCTGCTGCTGAAAACAGTCTCCAACAGATGCACAATTTACTCCAATTTGTTAGAAACTGCAGAGCCCAGCGGTTTCAGCAAATTACTTTGCTTTTCCTCAATAAAGGTATACATTTTACAGTTTTATGTACCCTGGAGAAGTCAATGGGCTAGGCATAAATGAACAAGAGATCAGATAAGGAGATAAATGAGAAAATTATATAGCCATGAGTGGACAGAGTAAAACTTTTGAAATAAGTTCCTGAACAACAGATATTCATTGCATTCTATTGAATACCAAATTCGTAAGTCATACCAGTCTTTCTAATATTTCATAAATGTTTTGTTTATGTGAAGGAAAAAAACAATAATCCTCCCATGGACAGTCATTAAAAGATCTTAGCAACAGAAATACTTTAAAAGAACTTCTATTTCAGTTTTTGTGAAAGTCTGTGTAAATTTAACCAGAAGACTGGATATCATTTTATTAATACAGCATAAACATTTAGCTTTTATCAAGAGTTGAACAAATTTATGCCCTAATGGATTCATAGGGTGAAGTTTTAAATGCTTTTTGCATGAAGGTAAAAGATTTGCTAAAATAGTAGGTATTTTATTATAGTAGGTAAATAGTAGGAAAAATATTAGCATTTTATAAAATTAAAAAACAACAGAATCTCCCCCTGTACATTTGAGAATTGCAGCAAAAAACTATGCAAAAAGACTGGAACGGTCAGATTACCTAAAATGGTTTACATTGCAGGCCATTTGTACAATATTCTGTCAATTTTATTCCTCAGATGACTCAAAACCAACTAACAGTTCTGCTCTACTGGAATTTTTCTTCCAACCAGGTCTCCAGGGAATGTCAACTCTACAAGGTGACTACCCTGGTGCTCTGCTCTCCCAGCCAGGCTATCCTTCGCACCCAGGACCATCCCTCCACCCGTACCCCGGCACACACCCTCACGCAGCAATGCTGCTCCACCCACCCCCACATGCACACCCTGCAGAGCCACTCCTCACGCAAGGACTGGACATACATGCACACTAGCTGTTTAGGGAGTTAAGATGAACGTGTGTATAAGGAAAAACTTATGGAATGAATGTGTGAGTTAGTGTCTGGCGGGATACGTGTGTGTGGGAGATTGTATGTGTAAGGACTCCTTCAATACTTTATTTAAAAAATAAAAAACACACAGCTCCACAAGTTTACATTCCCCAATCAAAGACACTGACCTCAATGTAGCTGTTCCACCTATTAACACACGCATACACACATACATACATACAGACATATGCGCGAACATTTCGCCCTCACACACTTCAGTCTGGACCCACAGGTGTAAGCCATACCTCTCTTAAAGTAGAAGTGCTTCCTCCTCTTTAAATGTCTTCACTGTGTCCTGTGGGTGAGACACTTGCTTTAAACTACACTTCCCATCATGCCTGCTCAACCACAGGAACACACTTGATGGGATGAGAGAGTATGCGAGTATGCATTAACAGACTTTTTGCAACTGCACAAGGGTGTTACTGGATGGGACAAGATCCTGTGAACCTGCCTTCTTTCCCACTACCCCTCTTCCTACACTCAAAGATATACACATAAACACACCTCCACACACACTTTATTTAAAGCTTTTTTCCCCTTTTTTTTCCTATTCTATTTTTGTATTTATGTGTGCCACTCCAGGCAGATGTGGCTTCACGTGAGTTTGTTGAAATGTTAGTGCTCTTCCTCAGCATGAAGCTAAATACTATGAATGACTTCCAGTCTGCCTCGCTCTTGTATCACTGACCTCCTTAAGATGCCACCAGGTATCCGTTACCTTAGGATTTTTCCTACACACTTAGAAACACACACACACACACACACGCACACATCAACATACACAAAAAGCCATTTCAGCACACACGCACACTGACTTCTGTAAGCATTTCTAGTTCATTGTGGAGTGTCACAGCAGTATGCGAGGGGAGCTGCCGCCAAAGGACTCTTTAAACATTCAGCTCCCTCTCCACTCTGCATAGACAGCCTGAAGTATTTCTGAATGATGATGGGAAAAACAGCTAAAGTATTAAAGTGTTTTTTTTCCTTTTTTGTAAAACTTGTCTTCTGTCATTTATATGTCTGTGATTAATTTCTAAAGCTTAACCACTCAACATAATATTTTTGCATTTTATGGAGACAATCACAACAATTACTAATCCAATCACATTTAATACATCATAATTGGTTACTTAAACAACTTAAACTGTTGATCATTCATTCAGTTTCTTTATCCCAGATCCAAACCTTATATTGTTTACAGCTATCTTCAGCTTGCATGCTTGCAGAGTAGCAGTCACTAAATATACACTATCCAAGGAGGAGTTGTGCATGACATTTCAAATCTAAGAGTACAAATTAAAAAGAAGATTTCATGTTTTTTGTGATCTGTATAATAGAATGATTAAATAGAGGAGAACAGGGTTTGCAAATGTCAATTGGTTACTAACTACAACTTGTACATAAGTTTTCATGGATTTATTCTATAAATGTTTGATTAAAAGGTTAAAACAATTAAATTAAAACAGCAATTCAGTTCACCCTGTATCAAAAACATTAAGCATTAAGAATTCAAAAACATGAACAATAGTTAAACGATCCATTATCAAATAAAGTGTGTGCAAACCTGAAAAAGTATCCAACAGATAAAACGCAATATAAATAACATTTTCTCGAAATGAAAGGCCCCTATCTGAAAATAATTTTTGAATCATCCTATTGTGAATAATTAAAGCAAGAGACAGAGTAATAAACAACAACAAATCCAACAGAAAATCTGGTGTTTGATGTAGCTTGTGTCGATAACATGCATGAGAAATGCAATATATGAAGATTTGTCTTTTGCGTTCAGGATAGCGCTTATGGTTAATTACTCAACAATAATTTAAAAACTTACAACAGATATCAGTTTACAAATATAGAATTCCTGAAACACAACTGGCCTGAGTCTCCTTTGCTATGAAATGCATTTGAAAAATATTGAATGGTTTCAGTTCCTGAAAGAACAGCAGGCAGATTATTCCATGGACTCGACCACTGTGACATGAAATTAGTTATAGATTAGTAATTAGGCACAAGACTGTTAAAAACAGTCTTTCTAAAATAAACAAGGCATTTCCTAGAAAAGAAACCAATGCTTTTAATGGCTTGTGTTCACACATGACTTTTACCTAGTATGATAGCTCTTAACAGTCATGTTCTTTTTTATTGAAGTGTTTCTGAGGGATTTCCGGGAAAGAATCATGCCTTGTTTTCACAGCAGTGATGCATGAATGCTGAGAGATCTTGAGTATCCATTATTTATTTTAAATTGTTTCTTCAAGAAGATGTCTGTATGATGGAATATTCAAAACCTTTTCTGTGTTATTCTGAGCAATATAATTATGATATTGCTCCACAAATTGCAAGTGGATTTTTATATGGATTCATGAACTTCTGTCCATTTCTTTCTGTTATAGAAATTTGGCATTAAAAAGGTTCAGTTTGAATTTACCTAATTATTTTCTGAGCTGTCAATTGCCCAACTGATTGGGAGTGCTGTTTCACCAATTGACACTTTTTATATTGCTTACTTTACATTTTCTATTCAGTTCAGTTTTATTTATATAGCGCCAAATCGCAACAAATGGAGACTTAAAGTTTTTAAAAAACTTCACGCTAATTAATCATAATTATAATCTGATAGAAAATTGATTGAGATTTGATATTAGCACAATTCATACAATGCGGCCGATTTCAAGGAAATCTGTAAATTAAATCAAATCTTCTCTTTGATTCAGCCCTCATTGGAAAGAAAAAAAAACGCAGCGCAAAACTAAAAAAAATCCCAAAGGAGTCAGGAAGGGTAGCCACTAGCCTCAACCCGATGAAGCTCCTAAATTCAAAGAAAGGAGATAACTGCTATGGAAGAAAAAATACAATCCAATGAGAACAATGATGTCACATATGCACTTGATGGAGAGTTAAGAGAACAGAGTGAGAGAATTGTGCATCATAGGAAGTCCCCTAGGACTATGGCAGCAAGGTTTCAGGATCACCCAGAGCCATCCCTAACTACTGTATAAGCTTTGTCAAAACAGTTGGAACCTCATCTTAAAGGTAGAGAAGGTGTCTGCTTCCCTAATTTGTACTGGGAGCTAGGAGCAGCATGGGAATTCCAGATTCTGCCATCCATTCTTCCTTTAGAGAAGTCTCATGTCCCCTAGTCTGAAAGTGAAGGTGTGTGCTGTTGAGATATTGGATTATGAAAGATTTAGGATATACAGTAACTGATTTTAAAATACTAAAAAAGCTTTAGCAAGGGAAACTGGTTTCTCCTTGAATTTTGAAGACGTTTCACCTCTGTTTCAAAAGGCTTCTTCAGTCCTAAACTATGTGATGGGGGGTAGCATCTTATATGGCTCTTCAATGTAAGTCTTCAGGTTTGAAAAAGGTGCTGTGGAGAACTTCCTGTCTCAAAGCAGTGTCTCATACCTAATTTGGGCACTGACTACAAACTGGTGGCTTTGAAATCTCATATCGTCCATCACCTGAGATTTACTGAGGATCTTGACCCCCTCCAGTTTGCCTACGAGGAACACATATTCTGCACAGGCATCCGATTATTTGGATGGCACAGGTTCCTATGTGAGAATAATGTTTTGTGTATATCTGAGTGTCTTCCATACATAAAACCTCCTAGACTGAAAAACAAGCATGAGGGTATGGTGTTTTTCCAAAAGCATAGTGGATTAGAGACTATTTGACTGTCAGACCACAGTATATCCGGATGAGGAGATATGTTTCTGGAATGCTGGAATGATGTTTTAGTTCCTTTTCTTTTAAACCCGTACACACCAGACTTCAGTTTAGGGTGCTGGTAAATACAAAAGTAATCTTAGTATACAGATGCTGTAGCATGTGTACTAAGGATGTACAAGAGAGGTAGGCCTTGTGGAGGCCTTTACTGGCTGGACCAAAAACAACTTTCTTCCTGAACACCATAAAGGCCACAGAGGTGGCGATGGACTACGGAAGATCCAAAACACTATGCCATTGAGTGTGGAATGATGGAGAAGTGAGAGGGTCTCTGTGCTGACCTACAAATACCTTGAGGAGGTATGGGATGATAAACCGGATTGGTCTGCTAACACCACAGACTCAGTGAACGGGAAGGGACAACAGCATATCTTCTTCCTGAGACAGCCAGGTACTTTGATGTCCTTTGAGTTGTGCATGTGTTATCACACTGGCATTGAAAGTACACGGTTCTATGTTGTTGTCTGCACCACAGACAAAAATAGTAGGCTCCCAGACATAATGGTTAAAAAGGACAATTTGGTGAAGAGTACGGGCTGGACCCATGGATGAGGTGGACATTATATTCTGTATTAAACACAAAAGAATGACCTCTCCATAACAAATTAACAGGACAGAGAGGTTGAAGCCATTACACAATCCATGAAAAAGTCCAGTGACCTTTATTCAAATTCTAAGGATTAGCATTACTTTGGTGACTGATAATCTACATTAGCATGTTGATCATTAAAAGTTCATATGAAGATTTCACAGTCTATTCTGGATTCCCCCTCTTTTTGCACCATCCCAACGTAATTTTTTTTATGTCGTTTATTTGACAGAATATGCTTTTAAGGAAATTCATTGCAATTCATTGCATTCGGTTTATATTTAACAGAGGTCACAGCTAAACATTTTGTTGTACAGTAAGAAAAGGAAAGGGAAAAAAAAATAAAATTGAGTTTTACAACAAATGATTCTGCCCAAGCGGCCTACATGACAGTATATTGGTTTTCAGTCTACATTGGTGTTCATTCATAAGGGGTTATCAACAATAGCAGTATATAGCGATATATGGTGTGAAAAGTGTATACATTTTGTGTCATCAGTACAGGAATTTAAATCTTTCAGTAAATACACAGAAAACAGTTCTTCATCATATACTCAAACTGACAGCAAATGTTGGGTAGACTTTCTGACACTCTACGAGCATCTCCTGATTTCCCTTTACTTGCATTTTTGGCTCCTGACATTTATATCAAAGATCTTCACCATTGACTTCAAAGGACTTTGCTTGAAAAATGGTCTAATTTTCCTACTTTTCCACAACCATAAGTCTTGTCATTCCATCCTCTGTGACTATCTATTTATCTCTGATGGAGGCCTCAGGCTGCAGCTGCAGTGATCCGTCACACAGGCTTGGATTATCATAGCAAGTAAAGGAGTCAGATATTTCTAAATGCTTTAAAGCACAGGTCAGAGCGCACATTCTCCTTTTTGATTAGTTTATTACATCATATTTAGGCTAAAAAGACGTGTTAAAAAGTATACACATGTAAAACAGCCTTTTCTTTCACACCTAAAAATTTCCCGTGGCGTTGAGATGCACTTGTTGTATGTGAAACTTTTCTTGTTGACGCAGCTCCCTTTTGCCGTCAAACATCAATGTAAGTTTCCACCTTTGGCCACCCTTTTTCCATCCAAACACACAACAAACACTAAACACCACACCCTCTGCCTACCCCCATTCAGCCTTGAGCAGGAGGAGGGAGGATGGGTCAGGGGGCCAGAGTTCAGAAAGAGGTCAACAGGAAATGGCTGTTCTCCATGGCACCAAAATCCTGACCCCAGCACCCCTCCACTTTTTCTTTTCTTTGTCCCTTCACATGCTCATTCCCTGACCGTGTTGATCTCACTTTTACTCTTTCACCTCCTCATGGGCTTGTTTGCCTGCTGAGCTTTTTTACCACACTGTCATGTAAAGCAGTGTACTTTTTATTTCACTGTGACCCCTGAGAATCGGGCATTGTTTGATTGTGATTGATCCATTGATTCTAAAAACGGCTTTTGAATTTCACATTTCAAAATTCAACATAATGTGTGTAGTGCAGGAGATTAAGTAGTTGCTCTTCATCATCTGTTTGAACATCAACTACACACTTTCCAAATGTAAGTCCACATGCTGATCTATCTTTGAGAAAGTCATTACAACCCACATTGCTGGTTCCTTAAAGATGTGCATGAATAATGGGCTTAGACTAGTTCTGAGACACTGCATTACACATATTTTCTCCAGTCTTTCAGAGTTTTTGATTCCATTTTATGATACCCACATTTATTTATCAAATACATTTTTTGGATGAATAAATGCAGGGAAGTATTTATCCATCACCACCTTACACCACTGTTATTGGGACAGAGGTGTAATGTCACAGACAACAGTTGTGTGAGAAGGTCAAACAACTATAGGAGAGACAAAGGAACAAAACTTTGCAGAATTTTTTGGTTTGTAAAAGTGATGATCTTAAATCATGTTTGATATGAAAACTTATATGAGTTGAATTTGCTGCTTTTTGGAGAGGTAATTTACATAATGCCACAAAAATAATATCTGTAATGTGACTGCTATTTGAACAGAGCTCCCTTTTTCCTGTGCTACCGTCATTCGCGAGCAAAAGGTGTATATGTATTATACACATGTATTGCTACAGTCATTATAATCTTCCCATTCTTTCAAAACTCCTGCTGGCTTGAATCAGACCTTACAGGCTATTGAAACTAAGTGAATACATGTGTGTAACATGAAAAAGTGCATACCTGTGTTTATCAGCCTTTGAATTTCTGTGTGTGTATATAAATATGCACAATCACATGTTAACATAAAGGGTTTGTGTGTGCGTCGGAGGAGGGTCACTCTGGTGGTCATTAATCATTCAATTACACACCTGTCAGAGTTTGGACAAGTGAGAGAAAGGGGGACAGGGAGGGGGATGGAGAGAGGGAACTTGGGAGAAGGAGGGGTGTAGAAAGAGAAAGGAATGGAGGAATGCAGAAGGGAGAGGAGGTAGACAGCCGAGAGAAACTGAATGACTATAGTGGGAATTTAGAAGCTCCAGAAGGAATGAAAAGAGGTAAAAGAAAGAGAGAAAATTTTATTGTGGGCGTGTGAGGGAGCTGTGACAGAGGCAAGCTGTTGGATGGTGACGGCCCCTGAAAGGCAGCGGTAAAGACAAAGACACAAACATGTATTATAGGGGACAAGTGACAGATGAGGACAATGCAGAGCAGGATAGTAAAGATGCAGTCAAGCTCTGCACATCATGCAAGCTGATTTAAGATGGTTGTAGAGCTTTAAGTGAGACAGAGCAGGACACGTATGGGGCATTTAAAGTGTGATGTGGGTGATTAACACACGGACCCAGGGTCTTGTCAGAAAACATGAGCTACATGAAGGGGATGAAACAAAGTAATGGTTTCACGGTTGGAAAAAATTAATAAATAAAAACAAATTTGTTTTGAATAACCATAAAAGTAACCCAGTTCACAAGCAAACGCAAAAGTACTTTTGATGTTTTATGTCCATGCGTGTTGAAAGAAATAAGGTTCACATATGAGCAATATTTTAAAAACGCAGATGTCCTAACTGTTTATCAATGTTATTTCAAATAACAAATGATCAATTGCTGTTAAAAAAGGCATTAAAGCAGTACACAACAGAATTGCTTTGTTAATCTAAGATATAACTATTTGAGCATGTAAAATAAAATAGAATTTTGTGCAAATCTAGGTAGATGCATCCATAAAAGTACATAGTTTTTCATTTGCCAGTCCTAAAGATAGATTTGTATATAGCTATACTTTCATTCTCATAGAGTTGAACAAGAGGTGAGGTTTTTGGTGTCAACAGTCCTGCATTTTTGTTTGAACAGCTGACCTTTGTTTCTATTTTTATACAGTTTCATTCATTTATTCTTTGTTGCTGCTTCATTCTGTAAAGTGTCACAAGGCTGTTGTTGGTCCCACATGATATGGGCTGATGGTTGATGCTTTAGAAGTGATCAGCTTAATATCTCTCCCAAGAGCAGTGACATGTTTCCCATTTCTTTTGTACAGAACAAAGAAAAGTGATGGTGGGAAAATGTTATTTGACTTAGATTAGAACTCAAAATTAGTTGTCTGTTTTATAAGGCTTCGCTTAGCTTTAGAGAAAATTTTTTAATCACACAATTTTTTTTATAAACTTTGAGATTTGTGCTAGTATCACTACTCCATAATCTGATCAATATTCTTAAAGGATTTTGTTTTGTTTTGCGCTCCCAGCCATTTCACAAACAAAGTTCTGAACAGTTTTCTTGGTCAATGAACAAAGTCATCCTCAATGTCTTCTGCACTGTAATACTGGAAGCAATGGAAGCTCATTTGGCTTTTCGTGTTTGCGATGTCATCTGAAACAGTAAACTATAACACGAACACAGAAAACACATGGAAAAGAGTAAGACATTTTATGGTGGATCTTCTCATAAGAAATTCAAAGAGAAGTTTGGCTTTCTCTTCTGAAAATGAAAACAATCCAAGTGAGCTAACTTACCGTAAGGTAATATTCCAGAATTTGAAAAGACGATGCAAATATTGCAAAATTTTTGCAATGTTAGATTTCTAAAATAATATTCATTATAGCATCATGCTTTTGGCTGAAAAAACATAAAGAGCACAATATGATCTACGAAAAGAGACTTATAGACGTAAGAATTCCAACAAATATGTCCAAATTAAGTTTTTGTTTTTGTTTAATGCTTAAACTGTAGTTGTAATCTGCTTTGTGATATCAATATGGAAGCTATCAAATCAGATTTTTTAAATTAAGAATGATTATGAGTTACTGGGATAACACTTTCTAGGGATCCCAATAAAGTAGTAAAAATGAAAACAATTTCCTAAAATTTTCATTATAAATAATAAAATAACTGAAAATATGTTTATTAAATCTAGCTTACTAGCTCATTAAAGTGCAAACAGATATTCTGTAAGAGACTAGGCTTGTGATGTTTGTTTTCTCAGGTTACATCCAAATGAGAAGTCAGGGTTTCTTTTTACAGACTTCGAAGATGCAAAGAAAGGAGAGCCAAATGGATTTCTGTCATTCATGGAGACAGCTGGAATCCAAATGTCCAGAATGTTACATTATGGGGGTAAAAAAATGTCCCTGCTCAACCTTTTTACAAACCTGCATAGGTAAGCATCATCCATTTTGGAACTGTGTAGTTGCAATAATTTCTCTTATTTTTTATATTTGTTTTTTTCTGGTATTTGATTATAAAACAACAACAGCAAGGAAACAGAAATTCTCCTGCATTGTGGACAAGAGCTAGATCTTAGGCTGACCGAGATAAGGATAAGAAGGCTTTTAATTTGTTGACCCAGAATGAAATATTGTGCTAAAAGTGATGACACATTTAAAGTTTCCCCAAACAAAGTTTGTTTTGGTAGATGTAATCACATTTACACATCTAGATGTAATTACTCTCCTAACCTTGCTGTGTATCCCTGGTATCACATGTCTGACATTTTGTCAAAGGTCTGGCTCCTAGTTTTTTGTATCCAAGTTCGATCAAATAAAAACTGCTTTTACTGTGGACGTTGGAGAATCCAATTTTCCCATTGAAAAATTAGAGTCCATAGCCCACAAATTTGCAGGTTACCCAGTCAAGACAAGGACCTTTTAGTTCGCTAAGATATTTGCTTGTCTCCAGAACTTATCACCTGCAATGGACTGGCATACCGTCCAGGGTGTACCTCTTCCCCGTTGTCTTCTGGGATGGGCTCCAACACTCCCGCAACGCCGTTGGGAATAAGCGGTACAGAAAATGGATGGATAGAACTATTCAGAAGAGAAATAAGACAATATTAGACTATCAACATAGACAATGTGAGCATCTCCTCTTCGTGCGCACACATACACGTTATTTTAAGTGTGTGTGTATGTTACAGTCTCCATGTTTAGCTGCAGTACCTAAAATGCCTCAGGCTACAGCCATCTGTGCCCCCCCCTTTTCTCATTTCACAAACACTCCTCTTTTCTATCTGCACCCCCTTCCACTGCAGCCAATGTCGCCATATATCTAATTTATGGCTGTGGTGAGTGTGGTACACACACTCATGTATGCATAATATATCACATGTGTGAAAGAACTGCGTGTGGGAGAGTCGGTGTGTGACATTATGCGCTGACCAGTAAAGTCTAGACCGCAACTGTTTCATCGACAGTCTTTTGCACCGTGTGTGTGTGTGTTTGCATGACCCCGACTGATGTGTGATTCTGCGTGTATAACTGCATGTCTTTGTCAGTACTTCACCAGCTCTGGCAGCCCTGCTAAAGTGTAAGTGGAGAAATGGAATATGTGAGCATGTGTGCCTGTGTCTGTATGTGTGTAAAGTCCCAGCTGTTTCTGGGCTTGACATACACATGCAGGCAGATTGCCAGATGTCTCATTAAGCAAATTTGATTGGCTCTGCTGCTTAGGATGCAGCGTTGAGACGATTCCATATGTGTGTGTGCATGGCACTGGGTGTGTACATTTACATAAGAGGCCCCATAGTAACTGTTTACATGTGTGTATGCACATCTTTGTTAACCATTGCTAACTATAAAGTTATGCAGGTTAACTTGTATTACTCATTGTGCAATAGGAGAATGTGTAAACTAGAAGAGATGCAAAAGAGATAACAAGATCGAACTTCATTTCAGTGCTTCTGTTTTAACTTCATAAAATGCATCTTAATCAGCCTCTTCAGCTTCTGCTCCACGTAATCTCACTTCAACTGCAACTGCAACCCTTGACTTCAACTTCAGCTTCTTGAAGAGTTTATTAATTCTTGATTAAATCTCTTTTAGAGCTTCATCTTCATCTGCCACTTGACTTTCATCCTATAACTCTTCTTCACTCTAAATCCCATATAAGTTCCACTTTGTACGCAACTTGCTTCATCGATTGCTTTCACTGTAACTTTGAATATTTTTGGTCTCACAGGATGAATAGGTAGTTTATTTCCCATCAGTGAAAATCATGTTCATCTTGTCTAAAATTCATCAGCCAGAAGCTTGAATGTGCTTTTTTTTAGGCTTTCTCTCATTAGAAGGGAGTTATCATCCATATCTACATCAAAATGAGATATGCCTGTTTCGTGATTTGTTGCATTAATGTTAACTAATCTGAATTTAAATGGTTTACTTTTCGGTTCAAATATGGTTGGAACATCAGCCAAATCCTTAAAGTGGTCTTCCTCGACTCTAAATGTACTTATATAGCGCTTTTCTAGTCAAAATGACAACTCAAAGCACTTTACACTACATGTCATTTACCATTCACACACTGGTTGCTCTAGTGGGCATCTTGGGGTTCAGAGCCTTAATCAACATGTGTTCTGGAGGAACATGGAATTGAACCACTGACCCTCCAATCAGTGCGCAACTGCTCTTTCCTTCTGAGCCACAGCCGCCCAATAAACTATATCTTCAGGAAGTGTTTCTGGGACTTTAAAAAATATTTATTCGATCTGATGCAAACTTTAGTTTTAAAATAGTCTACATGTAATTATGTTGGTCCAACAAAATAAGTACATATCTCCGAGGTGGACTAGGGAACTATGCCTAGCAAGAATGCAAAACAAAAATAATGAGGATTTTTCTTTCTTTTCTGTTCAAGTATTAGATTGATTGCAAACTGTGGCTACAATTACATTAGGGACACCTCATATTGTCGACTTACAAAATGATTTGATTAACTATAAAATTAAAAGAAAAGAAAAGCTAAGTTTACATTCTATCGTTTGTGGGTATGAACGACAGACTTCTTTATAATAACTGCATGTGAAAGCTAAATTATATCCTAATTCTATTCAGTGTTTGATATTTCTGAGTAGCCTTCCCATTATTGGCTTACTACTGAACATTGAATTATGTTCGATGATTAAACAATAAGGTACTGTACTTTCAAAATATCTTTTGAAAGGGTCCAATCACCTATGAAACACTGCTGGATGGCCTTTGGATATTTGATATTCTGTTGTCACTGACTGTTCTTCTCTTTGAGGGTGGCAGGATATTATCAAACATTTATTTTTTCTGCAAAAGGAAACAACTCTCATAACGTAGAGAAGAATGCTCCTCTTGTTACTGTCATTTAGGACACTGCGGGTTTTACATTACTTTGTCTTTTAAACTTACAGGAATTGGGTTCTACAGGTCATCAAGCTCAATATTTGGAGTCTGGACAAAGCTGGAATACATAGCATGAAGCAATACTGTTACAAGACTTATGCACCCAGTAGTGTGGGAATTCCCATTCTCTCATGATTGCGTAGTTAGAATTAAGTATAAACTTGCACTCTCAAATTCAGCTCAATCTGGCCATGGCATGCTTCACAGTTGCTAAACTGGTCTTTGACCTCAAAGTAACAGAAGAAGTAGAAGAAAAAGAAGGGAGTAACTCCAAACAATAAGGTTTAACATGATTTATCATTGGTTAAAAAAAAGGAGATTAAGCTTAAAGGACAGAGGAAATGTACACAACTATAAAGTTGTCCAAATAAACACTGGATATGGTAGCAATCTGCGTCCAGCTCAATTGTTTGTTCATTGTTTTGGTCTGTGACATAACACTTTTAAAGCTGGACCACACAGCCACAAATCATATGAGTCATTAATCTTATAAGGATCAGTTATTCAAGTTATGTGTTCTATGAAAGCTATAACTGCAGCATGACACGCCAATGCTGCAAACATACGGTGTCAGCTATGGTCGATACTGTTACAACACATATTGTGACAAAAAATAAATAGAAATGTAAAAGTTGAAATAGCGTATGCCAAAGATAAAGAAGAAGAAGAAAAATTAAAATTTGGAGAGTTGTGATATTTTTAGTTGACAGAAATTCAGACTATTGTTCTAGTTTTTCTGAGAAGTGGTTGGCTTGGCTCATCAGTCACACTTCCTTTGTGAAACCCCTACTGAAACCTTGTGAGAGTATGTATGGGTGCATACTCTCAGACAGGTCTTCAGTTTTCCTCTAAACCCCCATCAAATTAAATGTTTGTACATTGTTTGCATGTTGCAAACATGTATGTGTTTTGGACGTGTTTGTGTATGTAACAGAGAGAAAGAGAACTACTAGAGGTACTTGATCTGTTCATTCTAGAGGTGGTAAATGGTGTCCTCTAGTGGTTTAATTTTAGAAAATATATTTTTAGTGTTTTCAGATGACAAGAGGTTGACAGAAACTTGGGTTAAATGGTAAAAGCAGTTTTATTTTTGTATGCTGTTTCAACAAATACATTGAAGCAGAAATCCAACCATTATGACCTTTATGAGAGCATGTTTGCAGAAAAAAGCTGACACCTATGAATGGTGTGTTTTCCTAAAAGAAAACATAAAAGAAATTTGAAAAAACTTTACATTGCTTTATAAACTAATATATTCTATATAAGTTTGGTTACACATCAAAAAGTATACATGGTCATTTAATGACTATATTTAAGAAGTACAGCTTGTCTGGCTTTAAATAACTTTTAATGAGTATTCTTCTGGTCAGTGTTTTTTTTTTAGAAAAATGCAATGATAAAAAGGTCCTGTTAAAATGCAATGTATTAAATTGCTTATACTTTATTAGGAAAAGGTGTATGGATTGTTGCCAAAATAATGGATTACTGGTACACCTGTTTTTCAGCTCGGATGCTCCTTTTTTCCTTCCATATTACACTCCCTCTTGGTCCTCCTCTGCTTCTATACAAGGACTCAAACCATCTTCCTGTTTGCTAGTTATATCTTCCGGCTGTGTCTCAGGTTGACAGTCTAAAGCTGGAGGGGAGGTCAGTGATTGGTCAGCAAGTTCTTGTTCTACATCTTTCCTCTCCCACTGCATAGCCTTTGTGTTGCTTTCTGTCTCATTCTCCAACGCATCAATGTGCTTCTCTTGACCCGCCTGTCTGCGAATCGTCCGTCTGTGTTTGCTGCGACGTGACTGGTTGCAGTGAAGGGTCCGTCTACGATGCCACTGGTTAATAGAATGCTGGGCCTCCACACTGAGCTGGCGAACAGCCAAGCGTTCTTGGAAGCTGCTGATGTAGTACAGAGAGGCATACAGAGTTGTGAGGTAGTAGCCACCTGTAGATGAGAGTGAAGCTGTCTTAGACAAAACCTTTTACACACAATTCTGTTGAAATCTTTGTGCGTATTTATCTCACCCTCTCCCTGCAACTGTGCAGGGTCAAGCAGTTCCATCATATAGTCCGTGTCTACCTGCAAAGTAGCCAAGTCGCTGCGGAGTAGCACCCACGTCAAGCAGGGTAGGAAGTCATCTGCTCCAAACACTGTTCCTGGGAGGGATAAGAGAGTGAACATGACATCTATAAATGCTTCTGTAGCAGATAGGCATTGTAACTGAAACAATGTCAAAATGCAACCAGGATACCTGATCTTGCATTGGCACTCATGCCGTGATATATGCTCTTGCACACTTTGAGAAGAATCTGGACCTTCTTGTTGGGGGAGTAGGTTGCATGCATAGTTGTCCACCTCTGCTGTATCTGCTCTAAAATGACAGAGTCAGGTACTCCAACTCCAGCTGAACCTCCAAGCTCCTCCACACTATTCTTTTCAAGCACACGTTGTTTGCTAAGGAGTTTCTCAAAACTGCCGTCATTGGTCCGGGATGTGCGAATGCATGTGTAGAGGTGGGAAGCGACGGGTTTCAGAGCCACTTTGTGGAGGGAAAGCTCCACCAGGGAGTCTACAGAAGGGTTAAAAAGAGAAGAGGTGAAGAGAAATTAACACAGGGTTCTGATTCTGAGAAAACAACAAAATACACTCTGATAAGGTGAGGTACTACGAGCACACTAACCAATCTCAGAGTCATTCAAGTCAGTAATGCTTTCCAGTAATGTCTGGATCTCTGGATGGTCCAGGAGTGTCTCCCTGAGGGATGTCAGTGATGACCTCACTTCCTGTAAGAACTCTGACCCTGTTGCCCTGCTGGGATCAGTTCCTCCCTTGTGTGTTGTCTCCACAAAAGCTCTCACAGCTTCGGCGAATGCACCATTTTTCTTCTCGCTCAGCTCTATCACCCGATAGGTCAGTTTTTTTTTCTGGCATATGAGCCCGCCAAGTGCCTGACCAACCGCAGACAGCCGATGTATGACCTTATCTGCCAAGCGGTGTGCTGATGGGTGGTGAGATGTGAGGCTTGGCATTTGAAAGTCCTGTTCTTCTTCTATGCTGCTGATGGAAAGTGAGTCTAACTCCAGTGATGGAGGATGGAGAAGAGACGAAGGTCTCGGTGGAGGCAACCAAAATCCATCTTCAATCCAGGAAACCCTGTGAGGAGACTGAGGAACAGGGCTGCTGTGGCGCTGCAGCTCAGGTGTTGTGTTCCCTGGGGTTGAGGGGGTGGACAGACTCCCTGTGCTCGCTCTTTGAGTTGGACTGTGGGTCAAATCACGACTGGGCCTCCTGAGGACCACAGTTGTTGGTGTTGGTGGGGTAGGTGGGTAATCAGCTGACCTGGCTCGAGTTAGACCTTGAGCAAGAAAAACATGACATTCAAGAATTAAAATAAAAAAATACAGTATGTTCTCCGGTTTTCGATAGATTACAACATTTCTTACCGGAGCTCTCTGCACTGGCAGCTGAAGGTTCCTGGTCCAACGAGATGGCTCGTTTACTTTGTAACCCTGATCCTGCCCATGTCCGGGTGGTGCTGAGGCGTCGCATTCGGGTGTAAGTCGACTGCTGACAGGCAGGTGCTCTTTGGGTGAGCCAGTCGTCTCCATGTTCATGAAGGTACAGTGGATTAATGATGCACATGGCGCCATTGCTTGAAGTCAGCTGAGAAAACCACATACACAAGTAAAGAATAAGAGATTAGGGGAAACCCTAAACATCATATTGTTTGTGAAAATCAATTAGTTGTGAAACATACTGGGGAAAGAAGTTCATGTGGCTTACATTACATTATAGAAGAACTGGAAGAAAATGAAAGTGTCCACTTCAGTGTCTACAGAAAAATTCATTTCAATAGTACTGCCTTAGCTCAAAGTAGACTTCAGTGCTTTGCCTATCAGTTTGCACAGGTATCATTTTTTACTCTGGGACAGTGTCACTCAACCTAACTCAGTTTTTTAAACCACACCAAGTTTCCCATATAGAATAACCTGTAGCATTCCCTCACAGATGGTTAAAAAATATATCAAATCTGTCCAGCCAATTTCAACAAGCACTGACAAGCTCATGGAGTAAACAGATCATAAACATCACTCGATGATCTCTGCCATTCACCTGACATTTACACACCATGACCAGAAGGGGTCATATATGAGAATGTTTTTAAAATTACTTTATTTTTGTTTTGACATTCTTGTATCGACCAAATTGCTTAGGCTTAGTCTCAATACCATTTTATGTATGCAGATTAAGGAATGTCCTTTCCTGTACCCACTTAGACTTGGTACATCATTTACAATGCTTAAATCATATATAGAAAAGAGACATATGGCTGCACGCCAGTATCCATAACACACAAAAACAACTTTGTTGGTGATAAATCAGAGGTGAGTATACTTAAAAAAACCCCCACCCTAATAAGAAACATCTCCAGGGACCATCTGGGGGGAGGGTTGCCAATTTTCAGTTTTAGGGGACCTATATTATTAAATACAGTGTATCAACAATGAGAACTCTGTCCTGGTTAAACACTCTCAATATCTGGCCTAATTCCTAGGGAAACTAAAACAGAACTAGCCCACATGGTTGGTCTTTTACAAGCCTTTTGGAGCCTTTTACAATTGTTCCATTGCAAGTGTTCTGATATTACAAATCACAGCTCCTGCTTTGCAATAGGCTTAATAAAACCATAAACTATCTTTTCATTTATATAACCTTATACATGCTAGTGAAGAGTGAAAGTTCACTCCTTCAGATTAAAGGGCAACTTTTATTCAAGAGGCATTGATGCATAGAACTTATATGACACATATCATGGATAAAAAAATATCCTCTAGTCACCTGATAAATGTTCTGCTTTATTCTACAGTGGTTTTCAGTTGACTATCAAACTTTAAACTTCCTCAGAGAACCAAAAATATGAACATGTTGAGTTTAGTCATTTCACTTCTAAAAGAAACATACCTGTATAGAACACATCATGCTGCTCATCGTTTTGTGGGCAATTTCCTCAGTTTGCTCAGGTGGGGGGAATAGCCAGGTTGCTGAGTTAGAGAATTATATGAAACAAGAAATGTCAGCCAAAATGTTTCTTTGGCTTTATATTTCTAATATATTGTCGGCATAAACTCACTGGGTTCAAGTTGAGAAAGATGATCGTTGTTCATCTCAGTTACATTGTTCATCCAGTGAGGAATGGCCAGACAAACAGCCAGCACGTCTCTGATATGGAAAAGATAACAAACATTGAAACTTCTGAAGTAGATTGGTTGCAAAGGTTTATGAAGCCTTAAAAAATCCATTATATATCTGTTTAAAGTTAGCATGTGCTACAGTTGCCACATTGACAACAGCATGCTATTTTTATGTACCTGATAATAAAATGTAAACAACGGCACACATCTACAGAATAATGCACATACTAGTAGCAAAGCAGATTCATACCTGGTCAGAGAGTAGAAGAGCACCAACTGAGGCAGATCAGAGAAAGATAGACGAGACTCAGAAAGCTGGAAGACTGTCACAGAGAAACAATGAACAAGTGGGTAGCATCCGTCTCATTTGACTATTTTTGACATTCTTGGAAACATGTTGAAATATGAACCAGTAAGCCGGAAAGGGGACTTCTCAAGATCAGTTATTGTCACTGTTAACATACGTTTACTTCCACGCATCATTGCCAATAAATTTGTTCCTTTTCACTGTTCTTTGTAATGAGCAGAGTGCTGCAGGTCCCAGAGGCTAGTTGATTCTCTGCATATAAATCTTTGATAAATAGCAGGTATGGGCTGACTGTTGAAAGTGGGGTTGTTTTCAGTATGAGAGGAATTCAAAGATTTATCTGTGATCTTTCTCAGGTGCAAAATTACCACAATAGGCTAAGGGTGCAGCTACATAAGCCAATCAGCATTACTGCGCCTACTGTGCCTGATTACGTCATTGGCCTGGCTAGTCGAGTTTGGCAAAGGTAATGAATAACCAAACGACCATGACAATGACACAGAGTGAACTCAGATGCCTGGATCATGCACAGACACAAAAACAAAGACACAGATTAATATTTGCATGCAACTGGTTCATACCCGCGTTTTTGCATTTTATACTATATTCAGAAACTTCATCCTCTGCTCCAGTAGACACACACAGCAGGCTCGGCTGAGACGTGGCGTCCCGCACAACCAGGAAACTCTGCGGGGAAATACACTGTGACTCATTCGGCTGTCTGAAAAGATACACAAGCCCGCTGAGCAGGAAGTCCTTTTCTCTTAAATGTTCACACCGGCACCGTACGGGGCCTGGTTCCATGGCAACAAGAAAGCAAGTGTTGAAATACTGAGCAATGGATGGTTTATCTTTAAAACCCAAGTAAAAGTTTTAACCACCCATTTAAAAGAGCTTTTTTTCTCACTTGGTATGCCAATAATGTCAGAGGTTGAAATTCTACAACAGTAAATGTAAAGTTAATTAATAAGTTTGGTCTTTGGTCATGCTTCTAGTGGCATGCTGCAGTGGAATGAGACCTGCTGCATTTTCATACAATACACCAACCAGACAGATGTAGAATGATTGTAGAATACTTGAAGGAAAATATATTCTAAAGAACTGTTTCCAAGTCATAGCCTCTCATTTCACACAAATGTATGTTTTATCAATTGCAATTCTACTTTGTCGAAATTCTTTATTTTAAAAGTGAGTTACAGTAAACTTGAATTAAACAAATTGCCGTTCAAAATTTTGAACCTGTAGAAAATTTAAATAAACACACACACACACCCCACATGCACACACAAAAACACACACACACACACAAACACACACAAAGGGAGTGGCTTTTAGATGTAGGGTGCACAGGAATAAAGCAGGGTTCACTTCTGGCCAACTGAACTTGTGTCACCAAGTCAGCCACGCAGTAGAGATCCTGAACAACATGAGTTTCTCTGGCAACTACAGCCTAAAGAGTCTATGGGAAAATAAGCAAATGTTTTTTGGTTAAAACACGACTCAGGCAACCTGTAACCTATTATTTAAATTTTTTTCTCAAATGCCTTCACAGCCTATGTGCAAACAACATAAGACTTCCTACACCCTTCTGGTATAAATGAGTTGATTCTGCCAGACCTGTGCATTTCTTGATTATTATCTGCATATAACACTTTAAGATAACCAACAGAAACAGATTAAATACATTTATTTTTGCTACTCACAGCCTCTCTGCGTGTGTGAAATATCCTTTTTGGTTAAGTAATTTCCCTGCTGCGTGCAAGCTTTTATTCAACACTACTTCTGCATTCAGCCCAAAAGAAGTCTACTGACAAAAAGGAACTGCCTTCATGTACAAAAATGTGTGTCAACTTGGCTTCTGCAGCCGACCAACTTTTTAATTTTCTGTAAAGTTAATACAACGTCAGCCCTACATGCATAATTTTTTTTTTCTTTCTTTGTTAGGACACAACATTGAACAGCTTTAAATGCCCAAGAGACAATCAGCAAACTAACCTCTAACTGACCAAGCTGACATCACGATATACTGCAGGCAGTGGCACAGAGAAACAACAGGAACAGGAAGTGGAAGTAAAAGAGAGAATATAAAGAGTGATGGGATAAACTGACGTTGATAAATGGAGGGAAAGAGATTTATTTTAGGAGATTGTAAAAAATGTTTTTGGTGGAAACCAAAATCTAAACACTGAGCATTGCTATTGTGTCATTATGTGATCTGACATCATGCCCACATTCTTCAATCACCAAACTAGATGACTGCTTATGGATTTTCATATATTTTAGTTGATTTGTGGAAATATTTCTGTTAAGTAATTAATATTCTATATTCATGATGCATTTTTTTATAAGGGAAGGTTCATTACCTCAGATAGAATTAATATAAAATGTCAGTAATGTGCCTTTCAGTCAGAGCTATTACAAGGTTGCTCATGGACAGAGGCATGGGAAGGAAAATAGCAGAAGCTAAAACCAACAATGAAGGCTTCTGACTGCAATTAATTTGGAAAACAAAAAAGTTTCACCACCAGATAGAATGTGACAACATAAAAGGGTAAAGGCACAGAAGAAGATTCACAAGCTGAGAATTTCAGATAGATTTCTGAGATTTTCAAAGACAAATAACAGTGACATCTCCAACCGTACTGGACAACGAATGAATATCTCTAAGTGCATAACTCAAAAGTCAGCTCCAGTAAGGTGGTATCATAGGGCTGCTGAATGAACTAGTTTGAGCTCATGATGTTGTGAACAAACAGAGGACAGCAATAGAAAATGTGATAAAATGTCCAGAAAAAATAATAGAATTTAGTTTCTTTAACTATAACAGAAACTAAATTCCATTATATTTAATCAACTTAAGCAGCTCTTCATAGTGCAACCTCTTTGATATTATCAGGTTAGTTAAAAAAGAATATACTTTTTATTCCATTCTTAGTCCTCTGATGGACCAGTGACCTGTCCAGAGGGTACCTCTGGCAATTAATGACTGATTCCAAGAAGGAACTAAAAAGCAAGTCCCATATTCTGTGCCAGTTACAGAAGGTGTGTTCTTCAAACGGTGTCACAGGAAGATGTCTGCAACATGGCGTCTTTCTTTGCAATCTACTCTTTGATAAGAAGTCAAAGGTTATTGTAGCAAAAAGAGATTATCATTATATCAATGAGAAACTAACTGACTCATGTTAATGAGAAGGAGTATTAGTCAATGGAAACATTTTTTAAGACAAAGAAACTTTCCTTCTCAGTTAGTTCATGCATTACCTCTGAAAACATCAATGCCCGAGGTTCAATAACAACTCAGATGAAGTGTGAGAGTTCCATATGTCTAGTTGCATATCTGTCTAAAGTGTTTAAAGACTGTGATCCTCGGGAACATTTAGAGTAAGTTTGCTGTATTTTTCTGATGTTGGAATGATGAATTGATTTTGAATAATAAATTGATCTATTGGAAAGGTTTAATCAGTGTCTTACCCCTATGGTTGCACCACACATTGCAGCATGGGCCCTATCTCTATCCCAAGGTGCCCTGGGGCACCAAGCATCCTGACAGTCCTTCAGCTGCTCCAAGAGTGACCGTTTCCTCCTGCTGCCTCTCCATGGAATGGCTGTTGTTCCATTAACTTGGCTGTGAACTGCCCTGGTTGAAAGCATATGGACACGTTTATGTGCATGTGCCATGTCTGTCTACATGATGGCACTGAAACTGGGTAAGCTGTGTTGTAACAGGGCAAACGCAGTTTCACGTCGCATTACACGTCAATACTTACATGTGTCTTTCTTCCTCTACTCTGAACAATTTCTGATCATACTGTATGCAGTCTCCTCTCGCTTTGAGTCTTTTTTCCGGTGTTGCCTCAGAGCTCAAAATACAATCGGTGGTAAATTAGGAAGTTCACATTCTTCTCTGAAATACATCCTCAAGAAGTTTCCTGCATCAGTTTGTGTCAAATTTCCTACATTTCAAAGGTGAGCTAATTCCTGTCCTACCAACATGTTGATCTACTTTTGTCCTCTGCGCACGCTCACAAAATGCTGTTTCAATTTACGTTTGAAAACGTAGCAGCCTCTTTACCCTCTCTCCCCCCCCCGAGTCTGCCTGTGGTTAACCTAACTCTGAGAACACTGCAAACACTTGAAACACACTGCATACTCTCTGAAAAGCTATGTGTGACTATTTTTGCTTCCAGCAATGCTCTCTCTGACTTCTTGTGAGAAACGGCACACTCAAGGGGACAAGTACTTCTTCAAGGTTGAGCACAGCCAGAGATTTGAGTATTAATTAATTTTCTGCACGGGATTTAATCTAGCTGGATTACTGATATCTCATACAATTTAGCAACACACAGATAAAGATATTTTTATTTGCAGAAATTGCAGGGAAAATTGATAGAGAGGGATTGGCTCATTTGGGGGGAGTTTGACATTTTCAGTCATGGACATGCAGTGGTGGGATTGCTTGCACTTCAGCAGTTCTACCAGTCATGGAAACTGCACAGAAAGGTGTTGACTGGTCTCTCATTCAAAGAATCTCCAACTTTTAAAGGAAACCATTGTCCATAATGATGTAATATTCATTAACAATTATTCAACTGTCAAATTTGTGGTGTAGTCACCAATAATGGACTGAATTAGACCATCAGTTGCTTGTAGTTCAGAGTGAATATAGTTTTGAAAAAAAGATTAATTATCATATGATGGTAAATTATTTCTCCAATAGATTAAATAAATACATCATTCAGCTGTTATCCACAAGAGTACTTTGTTTGAATTAATGAATAAGACAATATTACACTACACAAAGATGAGGATAAACTGTAAAACAATAAGTTTATTTATTGTAAGAAAATGATGTTTCCAATCAGTTGAAAACACAACCTCTAAAAATCAGATATAAACATGGGGTATTTTGCCATCAGTCATGACTTGTCAATGAGTTTTGTGTATTTTGTACTGCACAGGTAGAAGGTGCGGGAAGATTCTGTAGTCTGACAAACAGAAGAGAGAGAGAGAAAAAATATCTTGAAACATTACCATGTGATGTACACCTTGCTTAGTATGTTTACCATTGGAACAACACAGTGAAGAGGAATCGATTTCTCGGTGAAAGGAAGTTATTGTTCAACAGATTATTTGGATTAGCTTCTAAATGTGCTATTCAATACTGAATACCTGCGCTTACAGAAAGAACTTTCAACCAATGCATATACATTTTGCCTCATGCTAATGTTTCCTCTAGATGCATTTTTTTCTGTGTTACAATATAACAGATTAGGGTCAAAACAGTGATAGGGCTGGTCATTTAAATTTTCAGACACTACCTACATTCTCTGAATAGCAAAGTTCAACAGCCTGTTTGTTCACCTTTAAAAGAACCAATCCAAACCACTTGTAAAGTGGGCTGGTACAGGACTTGTGAAAGAACTGAAAATGGGATGCTAGCACCATTGACCTACAAAAGGTGGTAGCTATAGCTGGATGGAGACACTACTTCTAGTTTTCTTCATTGCAAAGACAGTTCTGCTTGTAACCGTTTACGATGATATGACATCAGATCTGGTGAAACTTCACGTAAAACAAGAAATCAGTTCCACAATCTCCAATTCTTGCTAAATGAATTGCCAAAAGCAGCAGGATATTGCCACTGAGTGTAAAGACCGAGACTACTCCAACAAATAGTTTAATTTCAGTTTTCTCTATCCCACTCTTGCCGTTCCTACCCTCAGGGAATGATTTGGGTTAAGAGAGTTTTTTTTTTTTTTTTTTTTTTTTTTTGTGTTTTTTTTTTTTTTAGTAAAATTTTTTTTTTTTTTTTTTTTTTTTTTTTTTTTTTTTACCCCTTGTCGTGTTTAGCATTATGGCAACAAAATTGTAATCTGAGTTTCATGTCAGAGGATAATTTACCTATACCTTTTCTTGACTCATGAGGGTTTCTTGCAACTGACAAAATTCTTAAATTTACAGTTCTGAAGCACATAAAGTGAGGCATTATCCAATGATGATTAAACAATCCATGCTCTCACAGCTCACATTCCAAGAATGAATTTTATTTTCAATTACACCTCTGTATTTGGCGACCATGCATTTTTTTTTCTTATTGTCTCCTTTTCCTTTTTTCATCCTCATAGATACAAACACATAAAGCAAACTCAGTTAAGAGCTATGAGGATTTCAACTTCTATAATAACTAAGGAAAAAAAACATTTCGAAAGAAAGAGTCAAAGAGGGGCATAAAGTGAGTGTTAAATACACTCTTGGATAAAAATCAACATATTTTTTGGAAGTCCAAACACAAATTATCATCTGATTGTATTTACAGGTAAAAGTATTCAATCATCAGGAAGTCAGTTTTCTAATACAGAAACATTATCAAGACTGGGTCCCTCTGGTTTTAGATAGAAAAAATAAAAAATGAACATGTCTAAATAGCCTGGTATTCAAAAAATTTTTCAAATTGTAGCAATATGAAAACAGCTGAGGTGTGTCAACTGATCTCACTTCAGAGCTCAGCCATTTTAGCTTTGATGCAGCGTGGCGACCTCATTAACCAACTTTCACTCATGAGGCTGAAATGTACCAACATTGTACATTGTGTTGTACTGTTGTAGATTCTGTAAAGCTGTTGAAACCAAATGTGAGCAAATGGAAAGCAAAGTAATGTTAGTAAAGTGCATAAACAGTAGCGTAAAACACAGGGATATCAGATGTATTCATTGGAATTAAACGTCCTCAGGTTTAAAAGCAGAGTGCGAAATTAAAGCTTCAATTCCAGAAACTAAAAACCTTGGCATCTTTATCTCCTTTCAAGGTCTCCCCCTGACTAGTGACATCACTTTTGTAGCTTTAATTAAAGATACAAAGGCATTTTAACAAGTTACTCCTCTGCTTTGGGCTGAGGTTCCACTGATGCAGAACTCGCCATGGCTGCTGATTCTTTGCTCTCCTTTTCTCTCTTGTCTTGACTGTCAATCCTGGCATGTTCTTGCTTCACCAATTCCTGAAGCTCCTCCTGGACATACACGAGAGCAAAAGACAGGTTAAAGGTAACAGCAACAAATGGCAACAGCACAAAGCAACTCAAGTTTTTAGTTTCACACTGTGTCAGTCCACGCTGGTAGTCTATGACCACATCTTCACACAGGAAGATTAAAAAAAAAAGAAAGAAAGAAAAAAAATCCCATTATAATCTATAAACCCTCACCTTCTTTGTGTCTGAATTGTGACATGAGCTCCGTGTTAATGCTGATGCATGCACAGGTGATGAACTGATTTCAATATGAAGGTGAATAAAATAAAATCTCCAATAAATCAGATTTAAAAAAAATGCACAAATATTTGAATGTTGATGTAATTTCTAACATGGTGTTCAAAACTGTTTCTTGTGAAATGGCTTGAGGCCTGTTCTGATGTGAACCTCAGCTGTGGTGTCATAAAACAAGAGCACACAGCAAATTGCCGGGTTTACATGTGGGTCACATGCTCTGGAATTTTTAAAAAACATTTATTGCTGCTTTGGATGCCATTTTTCTGAAAAATATTGCTGTGTATAATGACTTTTTTTTTTTTTTTACAATATCTCTTATGACTGCACTTTCCCAGTGTGAATTTCTAAGAAGAATTGAGTTAGTGCAAATTGAGCAAAATTCTGAGTCACTAAAAGTTGCCCTGCGGTAGCCTTTGTTTGCACTATGTTATTATATCATTATTACATTACAATGTTTCTGTTGCCCAAAAAAGTATAAAAAGTAGTTAAAAATAAAAGACTAGCTAAGACAACATTCAGTCAGTGCTGGAGGAGGAATTGCCTATATTTAACAGCGATCTGAACGTGATCCTTCAGTGGCATCTCAGTTTCAACTTTCACAAAGAAGCTCAATCAAAAAATGGACACAGAACCTCTCAGAAAAACATGGCGCTCACCTTCCATCCCAACAGTTCAGCGAGTGCCAAACAGCCATCATCGCAAGTACTAATGTGAGCTACGTCTCTGAAGAGAAGAAAGAAAATCAGCATGTTAGGGCAACCAATCCCAGTACAACACAATGTGTAATGCACTGACTGCCTTATTTTAGTCTTTTATACATCATAAAACTGATGGTAAATCAGTCTACTGCAATTTTTTAAAATAAAGCTGTTAGAAGTAAAAAAATTTTTTTTTTTTTTAAACCAATAACTATACTAATAATAATTCTTTAGACAATTTTTTCTTTGTATAATGGGATACAAACTCAAGGGTAGCACGCAAACTTTGGAAACCTCTGTGTTAGCTAAGTACATCTGGTTCCAAAAAGAAAACAATAGGGACAAAAACAAAGCAATGCATCTGACATTTTGTTTCAGTGAAACAGCAGTCAAACTAACACTTATTATTTAGTGCATAATGGCACGCTAGGAAAATGGCCTTTTTATGGCATAAGCAGAAAAGTTTTTTCTTTTGGTGCCAATTACTTTTATGAATCAGCAATGTTACTTAAATTGAGGGATGCCATCTACAGAATAATATGCGATATACCGATATACAACACCAAGCAAAAAATTACATGCCTTGAATTATTTGACTCACTAGAATTTTCAAAAACATGCAGAATCTCCCGGAGTACTACAATTGTTTTAATTCACAAAGTGGTTGCCTCACACTACACAGCAATACATCTCAATTGTATGTAACATTTTGGCACCATCCAATGGTGAAATGTTAAACTGTATCATGTCAGTTTTTTCTTGCAGACATAAGTTTAAGATGAAATGGGAGTGAACAAAAACTTGCTGGTCAAACACACCTGATACTAAAGACATTAGTCTATTCAAAAGCCCTGCACCTGCCTGATAATGAGGCATTGATGTGAAAAGGAAACTTCTGAAACCTGCAGGACAGCGACCCCTGAGGACCGGATTTGATACTACTTAGGTGGTATCTTAGTTACTGTTACACCATAAGTTCATTTTGTTCAGTTCACCTCTTTTAAAAAGCCCTGCGTCGTTTATTTTGCTATGTGTGTATAGCATTTTTGGGGGAAATTATCCTTGTGTCCTTTAGTCTAATGAGCTCAGCTCTTAACACTCCCTTGCCTTTTTCTGTTACCAGGACTTCTCCTACCTAAAGCTTTTCCTAGATGACCAATAGTAGTAATGTAAAGCAATAATCAATTCATTTCTGACTTACAGATTTAAGTTTTTGCTTGTCAAAATGATATGATCCATCATTTTTCACACCAGAAAAATCTATTTCTGGATTATTATTGGATGACCATGTTTACTTGAGGCTTGAGATCTCAAAACTCCACAAAACACCCAGAGAATGTGGTTGGTTTGTTTTGTACCACTCCAGCATAAAAATTCTAATCTAGACTCAAACGGGTCTATAAGGTCCCATTTTTTCAAAATGACTTCACGTATTTTGAGTGAATAAAAGCCAACTGTTATATGTGTTCCTGTGAGTAAAAGCTGAACATTTATCCAAATTTGTATGAAATAATGATACATACTTTACCATAAAAATGGTATCTGTTCTCGATCTTTTTCAGAATCACCTGTAAGCTTTGTCTGAGTCAAAGTCCATGCCACCTCCAAAACCAAGCAACCCTAAGACAGGATCAGCCTGCAGAGTGGAACAGATAAATACAAATACTCAATAGAGATATCTATCATTAAAGAGGTAGAGAGGACACAATAAGTAGAAAGGATTAGTTAGGGCTCACCTGTCCTGCTTTCTCCATGTTAATGAGCACTCTGGGGCAACTTTTTGACACCCTAAACGGTAGAAACACAAAACAGAGAAATATCTGATGAGTCAAGACATGTCCTCAGAAATTATGTATTAAAGAATTTTTCTTCTACAAGGCAGGGTGACCGCCTGCCAGTAATTTCCAACAGTATTTCCCACCCGTGGTCGCTCAAGGACAACCGTCCAGTGTGTTTTTATTTCAATCAGGAGTGCTGGAGCAGGGAAACGTGGAAAACATGCAGGACAGGGATTCTTAAAGACCACATCTGGGAAACACTGGTTTATTACAGCAACTATGTGTGCACTGCTTTGTGCGTGCAGTTAGGAGTGTGAACACAAAGCAGTCGTACCTGCCAACTAAACTGGCAAAGGGCTGGACCTGCAAAGATGTCCCCATAACAATAAGAAGGTCGCAGCGAGGAAAGTCCTGAGATGGAAAACAAATTAATTTTTGGTACAATAGTTACATCGCATCCCCTTCTCTCGAGTCCCAAAACACAAGCAGGAGCTCACCATCTTCATGGACGTGAAGAATCGGACAGGAAGGTTCTCTCCAAAAAAGACAATATCTGGGCAAGGAGAAGAACACAAAATATAAAAAAAAATAATTTAAGAAGAAAGCGTTTAGTTGACTAATGTGCAAAGTTTTCGAGGTTTTGTATTATAATGAATCCACTGACCTGGTTTGACCAAACTGCTGCACTTGTCACATTTTGGGATGGCATCAGAGAATATTTTTTCTACAATACAAATGGCCAAAATAATTACTCAGAATTTCTAAAAGCATAACAATGCAGCAAACCGAACCGAGAGCAGACAACACCTTTCATCCAGTCCAGATTGTATTCCTTTCTGCAACAGAAGCTAACACAGTGCGAAGTGTAGAAAGTTCCATGAGCCTCGATTAGATCGTCTCCTTCAAGCCCAGCAACTCGCTCCAAAGTGTCTATGTTCTACACAGACATACCCCGTGATGGAAATGCAGCAATGATACTGCATTTTTATTACTAGATGTGAAGTTACCCGTTTTCTCACCTGTGTGTAGCAGCGTCTTAGGAGCCCCTTATCTTTCAGCATCTTCATGAAGTAGTGGCAAATAGTGGGCTGAAGCAAAAAAGAGGAGCAGAAATCACAACAGTGATTCCTTTTATTATTATTTTTTAAATTGATTTTTTTTTTACATGAAACATGTCATTATTAGCAATTAGGAGATTGCTGTACCTTAAACTGTCCTGGGTAAAGCTCCTTTGCCAAAGCAAAGAATGGCTCTGGGTGTTTCTGTAATGCAAGGCAGAGAAAATATCACATTCTGTAGTGGCAGATCAAACAATAACTGTCAGAATAAAGGGTTATCATAAGTAACTGACGACAGCAGCTAAGCAGGATTCTGACTTTGGCTTAATAATTAGTAATTAGTCATTTGAAAAAGTAATTCATGATATATTTTCTTGAAAAAAATCAAAAAGGTTAACAAGATCCCTGACTGCTGCTAGGGAATGAGATTTACAATTTTGCTCATGCTATTTCATTAGTAGCAAAAATGTTGCAAGAGAAAACAAAAGTATTGTAATGTAATGCATTTTTAATAACAGAGAGAAAATAAATGTCCTGTGTCCATCTAGAGTGTCCCTAATGTTCCTAATCTCACAAGTTCATTAAAGAACTAGTAAGTCATTTTAAACTTGTTACCTTACAACATAAAGTCATTCTAATATTTTCATCTTGTTTTTACTGAATGTCTTATCTTTTTTCTCTATTTATTAGTTGAAATTCTACAAACATCACATCTGTTCAGCTTGATTTTTCAATGTGTGTTAAATAAATAAAATCCAAAAGTGAAATTGACTTTAACAAAGGTATCATCTCTTGCTAACCTTAAAGTAATCTATCTGGAAGATGGCCTCTGGGTAAGGTAGGTTATATTTTTGCAGGTTTGCATATAGGCCAGTTCCTGGTGAGCGGAAGTCTGGGATCCCAGCAGCTGTAAGAAGGGAACATTCGGAATTATTCATAGAAGATTCTAAAAATAATTAATTCACCGTTTTAAACACCCATTCCATGACACCAAAGCTAATACACTCACAAGTGGATATTCCTGCTCCAGCCAGGCAAAGAATGTTTTTACCTGTTTTGAAGGTGAGAAAGTCACGACTCCATTAATGTAAATTGTAACTTGGCAGCAGCAGTAAATCAGTAATTTATTGCAATCGGAGTGAGTCAAAACAGGGAAAGACTTACATTTGCCGCTCTTTATGTATCGCGCCACTCCTTCCAGAGTTAGCTCATCCAGAACTTTTTCTGTTGAACCGAGCCCTAGAGTACTGGAGAAAAGGTTGCGCAGGAAGTCCACTAGCAGAAACACAAAAGGATGATGATCAGACTCACAGGTATGTGCATTTGCTTGTAGATCAATTATATCTACTAATAAAGACTTTAACATTAAATATTTGTTTTTGCACAAACTGAACATCGACAAGCATTACTTTGTTACCGTGATGGCACATACATTGCTAATCACAAGTTATGTTATCTCACTACATTAATATTTTGGTCCCTCTTGGATTACTGTGAACAACGCATTATGTGATCTCTGTGAACAGAGATGACAGAAATGAATATCTGATCTCGTGCAATGGGGCAATTTGTGTTTTTCCCTACTGTGTGCTGTAGTACAACATCCGAAGCTTTAAAAAAGTTAAACTTGGCAGTAGAGTTAATAAGTACCACACACTTTAAACCAGCTTCTTAGCATTGCGCCGACGAACGGACAACAAAACAAAACGGACAAAGGGAATTTTTTACTTTCTGTGTCTCCTACAGCCTCGTCCTCACTGCTTTCGTCGGATTGCTCCTATAAAAGAAATAATGCAGACTTTAATGGATGACAAGTTTTTTTTTATTCATCGATCTCTAGTATAAATCAAACACAGGCACATGAAAACATTAGCCCTTGATTACGGCTAATAATCGGCAACAAAGAACGAACAGTTTTTACCTCTGGCTCAGGAGTAACCTCCAACTCTTCTTTTTTAGGAAGTTCTAAAAATGCAAACATAAGAACAAGAACGTCAGGATCGACGGGAATTTTCCAACGTTTAAAGCAGGGGCAGCAAAGCTACTACCTAGCTTAGCGGTACCCATTACCAAACTGTGAGTTGTTTACGGATCAAAAGCCCTCCTAACCTGTTGCATCAGACATGTATCCGTCTGCTGATACCCTTACACCACAAGGAGACAGAGGACAATCGATTTATATATCTAAAACTTAAAAAAGCTGCGACACGGATCTTTAACGCGACTCCCACTCAGCTGTTCCGCCTTGATGTTGTCCGTCAAAAAATTGTGTCCGTGTTAATCGCAACACAGCAGAAATGGCACGATAATTCCTACTGCTCATTACAGAATAGCTCTTTGGTAAAATCCAAATGCATGAATCAAACCTGCTTTGACAGAAACGTGGGTAAATACATATATTTAAAATGTTTATGTTTAATACAATACTCCGGACAACTGTAGTTGAGCAAAAAAAGAGCTAGCTTCTGAATATGATCTGTCCAAATCAAGCATGTCTACCAAATTACTTAAAATCTTTACATACATATAGGAGTGGTTTCTTCAGGCGTAGTCACCCTTATTTGTCAAGTCTTATTGCTTTTTCTTTAGCCCACTTTGAGTTATATCACTGCTGCAGGAACAAGGCTCATACTGGATTATGGGCTTTAGATTTCACACATAAGCTTCCACAATGAAGATTATACATTGATGCATAGTATGATGTGTGGCCACGTGGTTCCCATTATTCTGTACATTTGATGCAAATGTAAACTTGAACCAATTTGAGTCTTTATTAAGTACATTTACACAAATGTTTACATTCAACAAAAAAGTAATTGCAGACAAAATGCAGTTTGATTGAGACATAAATCATTTTAATTTCACCAACAATCAACCAAATAAAATTTTACCATCAAACTGATTCTGAGGTTTTGCAGCAAACATGAAATGCAGACTAAGACTACACATGGAAAACCATATACATATTACAAGTTTAATTTAAAAGCTCACACTTAAAGTGATAGCACAGAAGCTTTTTCATTGCAGACTGTTGGCCCCATCTCTGCACTGCCTCTGTCTCTGCACTTCTTCGTCCATGTTCGCATGTACTTCTTGCCTTACGCTGAGGTCATAACCATCCGCTGTGATCTGACACTGTGGTAGCATCTCCTCCAGCAGGATGATCACTAAACCAGGACTGGGAATCCCTGGTAGGGATGACACATTCAGATGCTTCAGCCCCCTACAGCCCACACACAAAGAGACAGAATATAGAGAAAAAGTTATCAGAGTGGCTAACATTGTACTGTTTTCTAGGCACAATGTGAATTTTGGCCGATTACTTGAGATTCCTGAGTGCACACAAGCCGCCTGTTGTGACATGCGGACAGTGAGAAATGTCAAGTTCCTCCAGAGATTCCTGGAAAACATGCAGTCTAGCCAGGAACCAGTCATCCACTTCAGGACACCCTTGCAATTTCAGAGTCCGCAGACGGCGCTGGTTCTCTGAAATGAGACAAAACAGATGAACACGGCAGATGTTTCTGCTAAAACACCTTTAACCCTTCAACCACTTTACATACAGAAGTTTGAAATGGCGATTTGGTAATATTTCACTAAAGTTATAAACAACAAATACTAAATTCAGTATATGCCATTTGAATGCCTCTCTTTAAGGAAATATCCTCCCTCTCCTTTTCTTAAAAACACACACACAAATACAGCTTTTGCAATTTGCAATTTTGCAGAAAAAACACCTCTTTCACTCCCTCTCATTTTCTCCCTTGTTTTCCATCAAGTTGCATTTGTAGCTGTTTCATATTGTATACCAATTGTCATGTATTGACAGAAAGCACATATTATCAGCTGTCTGTTAGCCTTGGAATTTTTCCAATTGAGATAAATTTGACGAGATTACAATAATAGTAATAATAATAATAATAGTACTTTTGACATATTAACATAGCACCAGGGTTAATGGAGAATAAAGTTGATTTTGAAAAGAGAGAAAGAAAGTGTTAGAACTTTTTACCAAGGTTAAGCAGTCCTGTGTAGTTGATGACTGTGTTGCTCATGTCCACTTCCTCTAGAGGTATGTCTTTGTTATTCAGGAAATCCCAGCTGAATTTACCCCTATGGTCTGAATGGAACCATTCTGACTGGCCAACATACCTGCAAAATGCATTACAACAGGATCGCTCATTCAACCTTCAGCATGGAAGTACAGCTCAACATACAATCACTGAAATCATAATAACCGATTATTTGTAAAAGTTATCCTATGACAAGCACTACAGTTCGATGTAAACACTTTATCAATACCTAAATCCAATTTTGAAACTTTTAAGTTGCTGCTAACATCACTGTTTTTCTGACATTTATTTGACAGTCAGCAACTGACTGATTATCCTCCAAAGAATTATATGAATTTTTAGTTATCTAGCCAGGTTATAAGAGCAATTTTCAAGTCACTGAAATCTCCAGACTTCAGACTCAACGCATCTCTCTTTGCTATTAACGTCAACTCATAATCCGCCGCTTTATGAAAAATAAACGTACTTTGTGAACGCATTGATTGATTTCAACTAACATAAAAGAGAAGTGTGAAAAGAGTCAAACAGGAGCCTGTCGAAAAGTAAGGTTGCTGGTTTTAAGTCTGAAATATATCTGTAAAGACCACTGGCCTTGGGCGCTTTTGTTAAGTCATTTTTGCTACTTCAGGGAATTGTTAATACCATATGCACTGAAAGTATCCAGAGTGTAGAAGCAAAGAGATGAGGCACTTACCTAAATCCTCCCCCCAGACTCAAGATATAATAAGCAGATGCTATGTCTGGCCCATAAAACCTTTTAGTGTAGCCATAGTAACTGTGATAGAGAGAAGGAAAAGTCAGTGATGGTCAAAAATATGCAGACAGGAAAACCTGCATCACAAATGTGATGTGTGACAACTAATTCAGTTTATTTATATTTGAAACATTACTACCAAAAACCACAGAAACACAAACAGATATTTTTTAAGGTCACCTAAGTGGTGGCTTTGTTTCAGTAATATATAACTGAACAGACAAACAGTTTAAGCATCACCAATATCTCACACATTCTTCCTCTGAAGACGCTTCCTAACCATCTGCGATCTCCAGTTAAAGAGCATTTCTACATCATAGAAACGCTGGGTGAGGATGAGGAGGAGCCTCGAGAGAAGGTGATGAGGAGTTACAGAGCTGGAGCTGCATGGTCGCCTAGCAACAACGAGTTGAGCTGACCGCTGGCAGCATCTGTATAGAGTCTGCACAAGGAAGAGGAGTTGGGATAGGAGGACAAGAGCTGTGGCTATTGAGGCTTCCTCCGTCTTTATCCCTTCTGCCCTTCCTTTTTAGTCACAAAAAATATGCAATGTACAGAATTTAAACAAAAGAAATATACAGCCCCTTAGGGCTGTTAATACACCCCTTATACACAAAGACAGATAAATAGCACAAATGCATAGGTACTTTAAGCTAACAATAGCTAACACGTCTATTCAGCGTCTTACATATTTGTGACCTTCCCGTGAAATCCCAGCAAGAGTATGACATGTTATAAGCCTGTCAACCTAAATACGACCTTGTAAATGGGCAAGGAAGAAATCCAAAAATATACATTTTTTATACTATGTAAACCCTAGTGTTCCATCAAAATGTGAACGATAACTCACTTTCAAGGGAGCCGACATGACAGCGCGCTTAGACGGAAAGTCGCATGGGCTAAAAAGTACACTTTCGCCTTTAGCAGTCGCGACGTTTGCTGTTCTTCATGACCACCGCAGGGTGTCTCTCAACGTACGTCCCTGGTCGCAACCAGAGTTGCCTAAGTCACAATTAGAGCCATTGAATTGTGATGGCCAAAAGTCAAGTTGTGACTTAATATCAGTGATGATTCATTCACCCTAATTATCTGTAAGGTTGCAGGGACACTCTTAATATATTCCAAGTCCATCACAGGGCCAGACAAGGCACATTCACGCTTACACCATTAGAATATTCAATTAACCTAAAATGCATGTTTTTGGGTGTTGATAAGAAGCTGCACTATCCAGAAATAACCCACTCATTCATGAAAACACAAACTTCAAACTTAAAAGCCCCAGCTGGGATTCAAACGGTAGCCCTTGTAGTGTGAGGCAACAGTGCTAACCACCCAACAATCTGCTGTGCAGCCCACAATTAGTCATGTGCACAAAAATCAAGGCAAACAATCAACCTCAATTGGCACCATTCCATTAAAATTCATACTGCTCTGTGCTTTGCAACAGATACTAAATATTTAAGAGAGAAACACATTGTGGAACACTACATTCAATCAATCTTGACATATGTGTGAATTATACTATTTTACAGTAAGTCTAAGGCTAGTTCTGGCTCCATGTCATGCATAAAGTCATTGAGTTCCATATGCACTCACAAAAAGTGTTGAATCAAAAAGTGTAGTTTCTGCCCGAGATCTACTTAAACACACACACACGCACACACATTTCATTGATAAAAGTCTGAGCATTTTCTCTTTAGTTGTTCAGGATGGACTATGTGTCAAATCACTTCAGAAAGAACAAGGAACCCAAAGAAGGTTTCACACAAACCAGACAAGTAAATGAACTTCCTGGAAGGGATAGAAGTGGGATTCAACCAACTCTAGAATAAATAAAATAGAATTGAACAGAATAATAGATGTGTGCATTTGCAGGAGTTAAATGACTTCTGAAAGGAGAACAGTCTTTTCGTGTGAGCTTTTGAATTTGTGTTTAACATGGTGCTGTGTGTATAAATAGCAGAAAGATGAGAGTAGATGTTAATTACTAAATGCCCATCAGCATTATAGTGAAAACCAATTAAAGTTACCATTGTAATCTTACCTTTAGCATTCTCTTCACACCGAGAAATTAGTGAATTGCGGCATTGCGCATGTCTTAGCATTTGGCTTAAAAATCAAATGCTAATCCTCAATACACAATAATATTAAGACTGCTTCACACTTGGTTTGAGTTTAGTTACTGGTTTAAGAATGTGCAAAACGGAGTGAATAATTGATCATCTTGACTGATATTGTGTTCAATTCTTATCTACTGTTAAATTTCAAAGGCTGATGGTACACACTCTGCTTCACTCTAACAGACACAAGTGCAGTTAATATTTTTTCAAAGACCCCTAATATCAGTTATGTATGGAGCACAGTGCAGAACAAATTTTGTTTTTTTATCCTTGGTTTTCAGTCTTGCATAAGCTATCAATTTCATTGATGTCAAGCCATATACCCTAATAATAGCCTGAAAAAGAAACTGCACCTTATTTAATTTATTAGGCTTTACATGGCTTTGAAAAAATAATCTTGTCCTTACCAGGTTTTAAAATGAGTTTTCAAGTTTCATATCATCAAAACCTTGCAACATATCAGGTAATTATCATTGACCTGTAGAAAACAAAGCAAAAAGGCAGAAGCAGCGCATGGACAATCAAATATATCCTCTGATTAAACAACTTTTAGAACTACTCTTTTAAATAATAACCAAAACTATAATCTTTTGTAGAAATGTATCGATACATTTAAATGCATTTTGGTTCACCTTTCCTTTCATTCCTTCTGTCCATTTAAATTTTTATTAATTAATTTACATTTGTCATGTCACTGAGGTAGAGGTCTCTTCACCGAGTAGACCATCATGAAACCTTGAGTTTTAGGCCATTCAGTTCTACATTTCCTGGTATGCAGGGAAGCACTGACCACTGATCCTGTAAACTTTTGGCAGGCAGGATATTCCACGGTCAACTCAGCTCTGTGCTTGATAGTGAACATGAGGTTATTCAAATGTTTTGTTCTCTTGTCTTCCAGCCAATGCCCGAGATGAATGGGCAACGCAAGACAGCCAGGGGTGGGCCAGAAAGTGCCCCCAGCGAAGCATCCCAGAAGTTAGTCATATTCTTTTTATGTGGAAAGTTTCATGTCGGAGGATAATTTATTTCCCGTCTCAGATGTGTGACTTTCTTGTACCACTGTATATTTATGTGCATTATTCCTTTAATATGCAGTTGTGCATCTCAGTACATCGCAATATTGATTCATGAAACTCATTTGACAGTCAATACATTTTTACAGTTTACAGTGTTGCATTGACCATTGCTAAGTATTTACTCATCTTTCTTCCTGCATTTAGTTTCAGCTCTTTTTCCTGTTCTGTTTTTTCCTCCCTACTGTCTGACTTCCAGGTATGGATTTGAAAAAACAAAGAAACAAACAAATAACTCTCATGCTACCTCTGATTCTGTCGTCTTGGAGTATACAGCCCCGATCTGTTGCTCATGTATGTTGTATTACAATTTCCTTCTTTATTCAGTCATCCTCCAAGCGATCTGTGGATTTTCTATTTAATTCCACAGGGACAGAACACAGCTTGAAACACCACACTCTGACAGATGTGATGAAAAAAGCAAGCCACAATGCAGCCATCATACGCCTTCTGCCACTCACACACACATATAGGCAGACACCTTGCCAAGCTCACGCGTGCACTATTAGAGCAATGTGACAGATTGCTCGCACCTGCTGGTATGTGCAATTAGCAAATGAGTTCATGGTTAGCACTTTTTGGTTTGATCTACCAGAAAAAAGAACCAACAGAGAGAAACAGTGTTTTTTGTGTATTTTGTATATGTATATTTTGCTGCCTCTTCAATATATGGTCCATTTCATTAAAAAACTTTGTAACTAAAAGTTAAAGGTTTAGGAAACAGGCAGGAGAGAACCATAACTGAGTGTGAGTAACATCTGTGCCAACGGCACAATTTGCAGTTTGGTCTGGCAAGAGGGCGGCACGGTAGTGTGGTGGTTAGCACCATCGCCTCACAGCAAGACTGTTCTGGGTTTGAGTCCCTGGGGGAACCAGGACCTTTCCGTGTGGAGTTTGCATGTTCTCCCTGTTTCTGAGTGGGTTCTCTCAGGGTTCTCTTTCTCCCACAGTCCAAAAACTTGCACGTTAGGTTGAGTGGCCCTTAGGAGTGACTGTGAGTGTGTATGGTTGTTTGTTCTTGTGTGTCTCTGTGTGACCCTGCGATGGGCTGGCGGACCATCCATTGTGTACCCCGCCTCTCGCCCATTGACTACTGGAATAGGCTCCAGTCCCCGCTGTGACCCCATTACGGAATAAGTGGTTATGATAATGGATGGATGGAGTGGCAAGAAGACCGAATAAACTGATCAGTAGACAGTGGGACTGCGCAAAAGACACAGAATTGTATTGCTATAGCATTGAAAAAATAATCAACAGGGGTTAGCCTGACCTTCAAGGGAGAGTCTGCAAAAGGTTGTTTTGTTTGTTTACCTGTGTTCATGTCTGATCATCTGGGATTGACCATAGAAGATTCTGCTTTCAAAACATGATAAACAAGCAATGTGATGACAGTGTGCTTGCATATCATCTTCCAAGAGTATCCATGTGATCTGATCAAAAGCTTCTCTCTCTGTCAACCTTATATTGGAGTGGGTTATTCATAAGACCTTTTTTAACATTTGCGCATGGTTTGATGTACTGTGTTCACATTTGTTTGCCCTCATGATTTTTTTATTGAACCCCAATGCACTTGAAAAACAAACCACGCATCTGTAAAAAGATAACTCTACCTATCTGGACAAAATGCTATTCTTTGCCATCAAAAAAATGTCTCTCAAATGTCAGCAGATGGCTTTGTTGTTAACATATCTATGTGTGTATATATGTATATGTATGCATGTAGGCATTTTTAGAAATACTGAAGACATTTGTATCATAAAAACCTTTTCTTGATACATTAGTTAGTAGAACTATGATAAAGTAAGAGTAATAAAGTGCTTAATTTTTAAGATTGCATGTATCAGAATATAATGAATAAATGAAAAAATGGCCAGAGGTGTTCTTTTTGGACCTCAGCCCTAAGACTTTACATCTGCCAGTTTTCTCACATTTCTCTCAGTAATTAAGGGAAAGAATGCTTGTAACTTCCTTTTTCTTTATCTCCGCTTTAATGCCTTCAATGCCTGTTGAGGTCTGCTTTCAGGCATTACTTGGGCTTGAAGAGCTGAGTCATCTGCTCCAATATGTTTGACCTTCATTTGTGCTTTTTTATGAGGTGTAATCAGGTTTTCCAGGTTATTTTCCCAGTGATTTAGCATACAGACGGAAAGATTACATTTTTTTTACATTTTTTCGCCTTTCCTAAAGCAACCATTAAGAATCCTTAATTGAGAACCTTCTCTAAATAAGAAGAAATATTATTAGATCTTCAAGATCAGTTGTAGCATTTTGATATCAGACTTGAATTTTGTTAAGCTCATCCCCGTAAATCCTATGCTTTATGTTCTGATATGTCTGACAGAGGTCATGTCAAATACAAAGCATTGGTTCCTGGAGTATAAAGGTATTCCAGGAAGTAACTGGTATAATTTAATTCCTTTTCATGTTCAGGACCACCCCATCTAGCTCAACCATTTGGTAGAGCACGTTTTTCACTGAATATACTCGTTCATAGGACATACTGTAGAAAAAGTGCACTTACCTAAACTAGCTCAGAATTTAGTTTAAGTGTACTCTGATGCTTAAATTAAGCATGAATCTAACATTTCTTTTAAAAAATTGTTGCACTTTTACTGTGGATTTTCACTCCGAATATCTGTGAAAAAAGCATTGATTCTTTTGTTATTGCTTCAAGAAATATTTTCTCCTTTTTCAAAGTGTATATGTTAAAGAGTTTCCCCAACAATCAATGCCTTTGGAGGTGAGATCAGCTCCAAAGCGTACGCCCCAGTGCCAGCAGTGCACACAGATGGAGATGCAGTTTGGGGCAGACTTTATTTGCAACTCCAACAATTAAGTTCCAGTCAGCCCTGGCTGACTGCTCCATAATTCGTTCCCCTTCGTCCCCTGGGCCTGGGCACACAACTGCACACCCAGGCACAGTGCGACTACAGACGGGGTGCAGCTGTGTGTCTCACCTGCCACAGTGCCCTGAACCACAGCTACACTCTTCACCCTCCACAGCTGAGCCGAAACCACACATACCACCACATGGGGGAATCCAGAACACCCAGAGAAAAATCATGCATGCATGTGGTCGACATGCTAACTCCACACACAGAAAGAATTAAGCTGACCAGTAGACTGGAACCTAAAGCAATCCAGCAGCTGCATTTTATTTTTCTGTCGAATTATATGTCGCTGATGTTTAAAACAATCTGAATGATATTTTCATGGCCCACAGAGACAATTTTATTTTTTATGAAAAAAAATGTTGTGACCACAGTGGCTAATATATGAAATACGAATAACAAAAATACTTTATAAGTGTATTGATGGAACATTTGTTTTTCTTCTAAGTTGCCACAAAACACCTCTTAATATTCTGAGCCCGTTTTACAAATTCACAGTTTGAATGAATAAACACAATAAGTGAATTCAGCGGGGTTTTTAATAATACAAACTAATGCTTATGATCTACTTCACTCTATGTACTTGCTGCTTGTTTCCATAACAAAAGAGTGTGTGCCTCCAAAGATAAGGAATTGTTTTAGAAATTCAAGATTCAACATTGTCCTCCCTTCATTAACAATAATGTTGTTCTAATCTTAAACTTTTACCAGTCAGTGTCCATAAAAAAAAAACAGAAAACAAAGGAAAACTGTGTCCAAAATTAAATGGCATTATACTTATTTTCATTTTAGACAGGTGGTTTTATAAATTTAGAAATACTTTCAGTTTTGTAGACAGAGAACCCAAATCTAGGTCCTAGTCATAACTGAATGTGAGTCTAAAAAATCATTGAGATGGTCAGAGACAGAATCTTTACTAGTCATTACTAAGAATGGCGCGGTGGTGGGGTGGTTAGCACCATTGCTTCACAGCAAGAAAGTTCTGGGTTCGAGGTCCCTGGGGGAACCAGGACCTTTCTGTTTGGAGTTTGGATGTTCTCCATGTGTCTGCGTGGGTTCTCTCCGGGTTCTCCAGATTCCTCCCAGAGTCCAAAAACCTGCATGTTATGTTAATTGGACATTCCAATTTGCCCTTAGGAGTAAGTCTGAGTGTGCGTGATTGTTTGTCCTTGTGTGTCTCTGCTTGGGCCTACGATGGACTAGCACATCATCCAGGGTGTACCCCGCCTTCTCCCATTAACTACTGGGGTAGGCTCCATTCCCCCTGCGACCCCATTAGGGAATAAGCAGTTACAATAATGGATGGATGGATTACTAAGAATGGGAACAGGAACCTATAGCTTAGATTTATAGGCCTTGATGAGCCATATACAGTGGTCTGCAAAAGTTTGGGCAACCTTGTTAATTTCAATGATTTTCCTTCATAAATCATTGGTTCTTTGGATAAAAAAATCAGTTAAATATATGATATAGGAGACAAACAGTGATATTTGAGAAGTGAAACGAAGTTTATACCATTTACAGGAAGTGTGCAATAATTGTTTAAACAAAATTAGGCATGTGCATAAATTTGGGCACTGTTGTCATTTTACTGATTTCAAAATCTTTAGAACCAATTATTG
>JABUIW010000037.1:657668-730349 GCA_013363375.1 Menidia beryllina
CATGGAAATTAACAAGGTTGCCCAAACTTTTGCAGACCACTGTATATGCAGTCAACATTTCTGAATACTAGGTTTCTGTGTGTTTTCTTAAACTTTACAGTGTGCACTCTCAAAGACAGGGATAATTCCGTTCTTTAACAATACTGTCATTCTAATCTTAACATTTTACCAGTCCATAAAAATAATAAAGGAAAGCTTAGCACAAAATGAAATGGCATTATACTTATTCTTATTTTAGACAGGTGTTTTTATACTTTGAGAGCTACTTCCAGTTTTGGAAATGTCACTATTACAAGGTCTTTTTTATCAAAAGTAACATTATTTTCTCATCTTTATCACCGTTAATAATAATAAAAACGTTTTTATCCCCAAAATCTTTATCCTTTTTTTTGCCTAACTCTAACCATGTAGCTTGTAATTTGTAAGAGTATAACAAAGTCACATGACGGTCAGAGTGACGCATAAAGAAATGCTGGTAGATGATACAAATGGAATGCCCTTAGCCTTTTATTCATTGCCCCTGTATTTCAGTTTTTGGTGATCAACTAAGGACATTGTGATTTGTTATTCCCCAGAACTTGTTATTAACTGAAGTTAGAACATCTTAAGGCCTATATTTTTTTCTATGGGCTGACTCATACAACTCTTGAATTAACAAAGACTATCTCTTTAATTTACCAGTGAAACCACAATTTTTTTCGATTCACAGACAAACTATTAATTTGAAGCATTCAAGTAGGACACCACAAAAATTCACCTACAATTATTATCTGGTCAGAGACCTGTCACTGTGAAAACTGTAATTCTGTTGCACTGAACAGGGTAGAAGAGGCTCCACAGTCTTGCCAGTGAATGAAGTGTGAGGTTCCCTAGACGCTTCTCCCTCGAAGTCTTTTCTCTCTGCCCCCTCTTCTCTCTTCTAAGATGTAGAGTAACAAGGGGACAAGCTGCATTGACATACAGTATACTCAAGTACAAAAGTGTCGGGGACTGCTTTTTCTTTTTCGCGCTCCCATAAGACTGGCTAAGTCTGTAAATCTGTACAGTTTTGGCAGAAAAAACACAAGTGGACATTTGCACTTGGCCATTAGCTTGATGCTCACACTGCAGTTCATTGGAAGGACAACAAGAGTGGCATACTCTTTGTACTTTAAAACATAAACAGTGTTAATATTATTCACAAAAAAGGTTGTTCTCTTTGTTACAATAAATGAATGATTTAGCTGGATTAATAAGTAACTTGTTGTCTTGGATTGATCATGTTACTCTTGATATTCTGTGATTAGGATTTCCCCTTCACATACCCTCTGAAATTAAATGTGCATACTATCGTTGGTCTTTAAACGTATGTGTCATCTGATCTTTCAAACAACGACATATAATTCAAACACTTGTGTGTAAACTGAATGTGTGTCTACCCGAAAACACAAGATCATCATTTTGTTATCTCCCTTTTCCACACATTTGTACTAATTTCCTTTGGCAGGTTTAATTACCATGGCGATGAACACAATGCCCAACCAAGACCATGCTATATGCGGCACAATTATCTCGCAGGGAGATGGTACCCAGAATGGCACATCTGCCAAAAATAGCATAAGCAGAGTGGAGCATGTCATTGGATAAAGGCTGCACTCACTGATACTCGCTGAATTGCTGATACGTGTAAAATCAAGGCTGCTTACGTGGATCTTCATGAGACATTGAACACACATGCTGTGCAGTGCAGACTCCAAATCTAGCTTGTGCACATGAGGGCACAGGTTTAAACACAAATGAAATCAGCAGTTGGGAGATCATCTCTCTCTAGGGTGCACAGCCGTGCATAAGGACCTCCGGGCATTGATGTGGATCATTAGAAACTGGAGCAAGGTTAGGCGTGGATTTCCTCCTGAGAATACATATTTCAAACAAAATAATCTACTTTGTACTTCATTCCTTTAGTATACGAGAACATGGACTCGTAGATCTACCTCTAAGCTAACCCATCCTTGTGTCTCTTGACTACAATCCTAGTTCCAAAAAGTTACATTTGCTGTGCAAATTGAAAAAATAACTGAAGGTAATGATATGCAAATCACATAAAACAATATGTTATTGATTAGCAATAGTATTTTTGTGAAAATGAGTCAAACATTGTGACACATTTTAGTTTTTGCTGAAGAAGTATTGTTATGGCTTTTCTGGAATTTGATTGAACTAACACTATCACAAAAGATGACAGAGGGCCATGTTTAACATTGTGTAGCATAGTCTGTATATGTATGTGAGCAGAAACAACTTTTTATCAATCTCCAAGATTGACATGTTCATTTTGTCTTTCATACATGTTTATTGCACCTCCTCATCTGGGTCTTCATATCATAATTTGGGTTTCATGATGCCAAATACAAATCCTGCACGGTTGTTGTATCGCAAAGTTTCCTGGATATTTACCCAAATTCACCTTTCTATCTGTAAGGTAGAGACTGCCTGTACTGTAGTTGTATTACCATTTTGTTGAAGACAGTGTTTCACATTGCCATCTGCATAGCAACCAATGAATAATACAGAGCGAATAAACGTCTTTTTTCTGCACAGCAGTCACAAAAGCTAATGATACATCACATGCTTGTTGTAAATGTCTGCTAACCCTAAAACTCCTGCCTGACTTGATTTTCTTGACGGGTCTGGTTTTTGAATGGTTGTATACACAACAATGATGATAGGGAATTAAGTCTTAATATGTTCTATCAAGTGTACATTGCTTATTGTCTTGGTGAATCATTTCAATCTAATGAGGCAAACAAAAGCCTGTGTTCATTGGAGCAAGGCCTTAGAGGACTACTTATATTATTTATAAAACTTTACATTATGCAAAGCTTTACATTCATTTACTACTACAAAAAATGACGCCATATTCTTAAGCATTCATGAGTCTATAAATAGATTATAGCTAATTTAGTCTTAATCTATTATGCATTTCAGACAATTTACATCATGTCACACTTATATACTTCTGTTATTCTGATACTTCTTTTTTACACTTTGCACAAAAAAGTAGTTCTCCAACCAGACCTCTGGCCTTAAATCAGCCTTTGAATTATTTTAAAGAACATTTTCCCTTAATCTTTCCATCCCTCTTTGTCAGCAGAGTAGCAGGTTCCAGTGGTGTGCATTAACAACTATGCTAGACCCAAGTCCACAAACCTGTGCACAGACACACTTGCACAAACTCACAAAGGAATACCTGCAAGAAACTGTGGGGAAAAAAAGAAAATGTGAGAACATACTTGGGCCTGGTTGTTTTATCTGTCCAGTCTGCTTGCAGATTTGTCAAGCATGGCTGTTAGGATGCTTCAAATCGTTCAGATTTGCCATTCCCAAATGCCGCCCATATGATGGTACGTTCGTCACAAATTCACAGCCAATCTTTCTTAGTTGTTCTTGATCCATTCCCTTTAATAACTAAAAAAACTCTCTCTTGGCCCCTACAAGATTTGTTCCCTGATCGCTTCTCAGTCGACGCACAGGTCCTTTGATGGCTATGAATGTTCTTAGTGCATTCATGAAAGCGTCTGCAGTTAGGTCGTCTAGTAACTCTACGTTAACTGCTCTGCAGCACAAACAGGAAAACAACAACCCATATCGTTTGAACTTTTTTCTTCCTTCCTTCACATAGAAAAGGCCAAAACAATCAAGACCACCATAAGTGAAGGGAGGAAAGGTCTTGGTTCTTTCTTCAGGCAGATCTACCATTTGTTGAACCTCAGTTGTTCTTCTGTATCTCCTGCATTTCACACATTTGTGAATGTGTGAAGAAACCACATTTTAACATTCTATGATCCATTTCCCATTCGCACACAACTCGTTCATTGTCATGCCTCTCCCTTGGTGAAACATTCGCTCATATTTATGCAAGCAGAGATGACACATGAGATTTCTTTTGAAGTATTGCAAGGTGCCTCACATTATGATGTAAAGCTGCTTCAGACAGGCGTCCTCCCACCCTGAGAATGTTTTTTTCATCCAAGAAAGCATTCGGCTGATGTAAATTGTTGTGATAAAGATTTCTGGTGATAAAGATTTCTACCTATCTTGGTTCTTCAAGATTGGTTGCATCATTTGTTCTTGGCTGAATGCCTTTAAACTCTCTAACAAGTCTCTTGAACCTAGCGACAGCTTTTACTGCTCCAGACCAGTCAATGAATTTAGTGAGACGATTCACCACAGATCTTTCTTCTTTCGTATTTACTGCCTGAACATAACATTTCCGCTCAGGGTGAGTTGTTTCAAATTCTCCCAGCATTTCCTCTTGAGGTAGAAGCTTTTTCTTCCACAGAAAGTCTGGTCCTTGCAGCCAATTAGACTCTTTCAGCTGGACCCCACTTATCCTCCTAGAGCCACAATCAGCTGGGTTAATTTTAGAGCTGACATTTCGCCACTGTTCAGGATTAGTGTTGGATCTTATGCGCTGAACCTGGTTAGCAACAGCCATGTGGAATCTCTTGGTGTCATTGTTCTCATAACCAAGAACCACTTTGGAGTCAGTCCAGAAATATCCTTCCAGATTTTGTATCTCAAGCTCTTTCTTGATGACCTCACCATTGCGGACTGAAGTAACAGCTGACGACAGTTCAAGCCTCGGGATAGTCATTCATTTGGTTGGAGCTACCCTCACCTTCCCCATGAAGAGTGAGCAACTGATTTCTCCTGTTTAACTCATTGCTCTGTGGTACGGGCATGCACCATATCCATCGAAGCTTGCATCCAAGAAGTTCTGAAGTTGACCTTTCCAAAGTTTGGTGGACAAAAGCTTCTTGGGATCTTCAAGGAAGTTAATTGAGACAGATCTTTAAGCCATGATTCCCATCTTGGCAGAATGTGATCAGGTAGATCTTTATCCCAGCTTACTTTGTCCTGCATAGCTCCAGAAGGATCTTTTTGCCAACTGGTATGAAAGGAGCTATGAATCCTAAAGGTTCATAAATGGATGCAACAGTCGAGAGAACCCCTCTTCTTGTCAGTGGGTTTTCCTTCACAACAACCCTGAACTGATATTCATCTGCTTCAATGCACCATTGAATCCCAAGTGCTCTTTCAATATGAGGTTCTCTGAGTGTCATGTCCAGATCTCTGGTTTGCGCGCATTCTTCAGGCGGTATTGTGGCAAATACTTCCTTTTTATTAGATACAAAGCTGAAGATTTCCTGTTCTGCACAAAGCTCTTGACTCATCAATCAGATTGGTGAGTGAGTGATGACCTGTCTTCAAGCACCCAAAGCATAGCCTTTCTGTCTGAACAAACTTAACATGATCTTGAACTATCTTTTCACAGAACTTCCTACAGTTTGGCAAGGATATGGCCTGTTCTTTTGCAGAAGTCACATGATGGGATATTGTGTTGTACTGTGTTTGTGGACAGTGTTCTTTGCTTGGATAGTTTGACCACAGTGTTGCCTTTGTCTTTCACCTTCTATCCTCTTGACTTCTTGAATAGATAAGATAGGATCAGAAGCGAGATGTGCTTCCTTTGAAAGAAAGTCAACCAACTCTTTGAATGATGGGTCTCCGGCATTTGCTACTCTACTTTCCATTACCTTGTGGTTCCAACTAGACACCAACCAGTCTGGCAGTTTCAATAGAATTTTCGGACTTTTATTGCAGTCATTTAGGACTTCTAATGTTTTGATGTGGCGCATTGCAGCCTCACAACTCTGAAGGAAGTCTGCAAACTCTCTTAACTCAGAGCCGTCTTTAGAGTTGATTTTTGGCCATCCATGCATCTTATCTCTGAACGACTTCCCTATTATGAATGGGTCTCCAAAGCTTTTTTCCAAAAGTTGCCAGACTGAGTCATATGCTGCTTCTGTGCCTAAATGGAAAAATCCTTCCACTGTCTTCTTCGCAGTGCCACGTAGATACTGTCTTAAGGAGTATAATTTTTCATTATTGTGAATCTTCTTTCTGTCAATTTATGTTATAAAGGACAGTCTACAATCATTAAACTTTAAAGGATCGCCAGTAAATACTGCAGGCTTTGTTATAGGGAGACGATTGGCACTGATGGCTTCTGCTAGTGCACTGACCTCAGAGCTATTCTGCACCTATACCATGTCTGGTTGTGTCACTGGAGCCTGTGATAAGAGCTTGACTTGTTCTTGGTGAGAACTAGGGAACAAATGGGGATTTTGAGGAATGAAGGGTTTGGGTTATGACTGGCAGTGACTGTGGAATGAAAAGTTGACTTGAAACATGAAAAGTTTGGGTTATAGCAGGCTGTGATTGTGAAATGAAAGGTGGACTTCAAACATGAAGAGTTTGGGTTGTGACTGGCTGAGGACCAAATAATGGATCAGAACTTTGAAACTCCACTGCAGATTCAACATCATTCACTAAGTTGAGCGTGCAACAGTTACCAGCTTGATCATAGACTTTTGATCGAGCTTTTGCAGCATTTAGATTCTTTACTTCTTCAAGGCAATCAAGCTTTCTGCGCTGCTCTGGCTTCCTATCACAGCCTGAGCACATGTATGTTAGATTAACTGCAAACTCCAAATGAAAAAGGCCTCTGTTTCCATCATCACAGCCCCCAACCTAACATATGCAAGACACGTTTAATGTCCATCTTTTTTGTCACTGCAACAATCACACCTTTTTCTAAAAATCAGTCTCATGCTTGTAAAACACAAAAACTGTATTAATGAAATGAAATAGTGTCACCCTATGAGCTATTAAATAATCATCCACTCTTTTGGTATCTCTCTGTGACCCTCATCCACTCATCTAAAATCAGGACTCTGTGCTCTTTCTTTCAGGTGATAAGCTGATTGGAGAGATGTCAACCTGATGTCACAGACAGAAACAAAGATCCGATGAAGCTGAGCCAAGTCCATCTTTAAAATACTGATTGATTCCACTACCAATCCTACACAAGTCTGACAATTTGGTTGAAGATTATCCTACTTGAGAGTTTCACAAAATCATTTTAATGTTTGGATAATCTTTGAGATAGTAAAGTAGTCCTGCTTGTAAAGCACTTTGATAAATCTCAGTAATGCTTTTTACCAAACATTGTTTTTGTATGGAGTAAATCAAAACCACTATTTTCTCTAAATTATGCTTTCATGTAGATATACCAGGTATTAAATATACTCTTATAGCACACATGCATGATAAAGCATATGTTTTTTGTAGTCATATAACAAATAAAATAATCCCCAGTTTTGTTGTACACCTCTAAAAGAATGGAATACATAATGCATACAATAACAGCTTGGGCACGTCTCAACCCTTTAATGCTTCCTGCCATCACACATCTGTCACAAGGGCTCTCTTGAAGATTCCGAAAATAAACTATGAAAAGCGGTAATATCTTTTCGCACTGACTGGAAATAACATCAGTAAAAACCCTCACAAAAAAAACTGTTATACAGGGCCTTATAAATAATTGTGACTTGATTTTTTGGTGCACTTCTGCACTGCCTGGAGATCTTAGTGCATTGTCATTGTTTATACCACAGACCATTGACGCTATGTGAACTGTTAGCCACAGGGACAATGTTGATTCTGTTTGATCAAAAATCTGTTTTGAGAAATATTTGCCTCTTAAAGTATTACTTGTTAAAACCCATTTCTGATGCATTGTCCTACATGCTGGGCTCTTGTAAAGCTCTTTGTAGATCCTAGATGTGATCTCCTGACCACCCAACAAGATGATATAATTTTTGGAACTATTTTCACCATGATGCTTAAATAAAGGCTTAACTGTCCCACTTTAAACAAATATTAATTAGCGGTGATATAATTTTTTTTTTTTTGGGGGGGGGGGGTACGCTTTGCTAAAATATTTTTGGCACCAGAATCATTTTAAACTGGTTGACACACATGCCTGTGTGTTGAGATAAAGATTCCATCCTAGCCATGTTGACAAAGCAGGACATTTGGCAAAAGCAAAGAAGGGCGGGCACAACATTTATTCATAATACAAATTTCAAAGACATTCAGCTGTAATGAAGACATTGAATGAATTCACAATTATGCTCTACTCTATACTTCAAAGAAAAACATATGGCATGACTGCCCTCTCTGGAGGGATATTATCCCTCCCGGCTTGCATCCCCTTACCCCTCTCCCCTCTGGCTCCAGAACATGGATCATACTCACACATGTAGGGTTTCGGGAGCTATGGGGGATCTGCGGAGTGCAGCTAAGGGTACCACCTAGGTGGTCCTCTTTTTTGCGCCCTGCAGCGCCCCCACTCCCAGTGTTTTATCGGCACTTTTGAGACTTCTACCCATTTAGTCACAGATATATACACTACTACTACTCCTGCTCTCGGCGAGTGCAGACGTGTTTCTCTCTTCTCCTCCCATCCCCTGTCCTTGGGCCTTGCTTGCTATCTCTGTCCTGTCTCATCTCAGAGCTTCTCTCTGCATTTTTACTTCCTAAAGCCTAACATCAACCATGGATTTGGTCGGCTGGTCTCTCAACGCAATTGACAAAATCTTTTCAACCCAAAGACAAGCTGCGGGGGCTGCAACTTGTCCAGCCGGGACCTACCCTGCGGGTTACACGATGGATGCCTGGAGGAGCTGGAGGGTTTTGTGCCTTTCAATTCTTTCCGTGGAGGACGTCGAGGACCTATACCTATTTGGATTCATGATAACCGGGTTCCTGCTGATTGGAGTTGGTGGATTCCTGGTTTTTCGAGAAATTCGGAAGCTGAAGGCAGCTGGTGGCGGGTTGCCTGTCGAGCCGGTTTACCGGGCCATCAACGCTCAGACTCAAACCTTGTGCGAGTTGTCTCGCAAACATGATGCTCTGGTAAGCAAAATGGGGACGATGTGTGACAGCATGAGGGTGATGGGGAACAACTTGGAGAAGGTGGTGGTTCAGATGGATGGAAATTAACACAATTCGGCTGAAATTGGATCGCCATTGAGAGACCTGCTGAGGACTTAAGGCAGACAAAACACGCTCTGTCTGGAACAAAGCTATCTCTCTTATCTCATTTTGGCCTCCCGACAGCGGCCTTGCAGCTGCTACTCTGCAACTTTGCCCTGGATAAAACTGCAGACCGACGCTTTGCCCTCCCCACCCCCCTCCCTCCTCCCAAGCTGGAGTTTGGGCATCACAAGGACAAATTCCATCCTGCCTGTGGATGTGGACTTCAGCTTGCTTACACTTACACACACACACAAGTACAGACTTCATGCATCCCTTGGACTCATTGCCTCGCTGTTACCTTTCCCCTTCCTTCCAACCCCCCCACCCCTCCCTCCCTATGTGTCCTTGATGTTGTGATTGACTGTATCTGTGCTTCAGTGTAAGAGGTGTTTTTTTAAATCACTGCTACGTCCCCTGTAGGGGGCGTGGCATTGGGCCTTTTTTCCTCCTCCCCCCGCAACTGCTTTCCCAGCGTATTCTTTTGGTTCTGAAGATGTCTTGGCGCCGAAAATGGCTGCCTCGGTGCTTTCACCAAAGCAAATTCCTTGTATGTGTAAACCTACTTGGCAATAAAACCCAATTCTGATTCTGATTCTGATTCTGATTAGGGCCAGGGGGCTAGGTGGGCTGAATGGTGCAAGTGAGCGAGGCCCCTCAGGTGGATGGGACTGCTTGAGGGACCTTGCTCTCTAGGGCTTTGCAAGGCCGCCCAGCCCGCTGTTTTAAATGCTTAGTAGAAATGGAGGACCTCTGCCCATCAGGGACAGAGTTGTACTCAACCCACTTCTATCATAGAGCCAGGTGGGCGAGGGGAGAGGTCTCCTTGCGCCCCTGTTGCCTGGGGGCTGCCTGGAGGTTCCCGCCATGCTACACCCACAGGATGATATGTTTATTTATTTATTTATTTATTTATTTATTTATTTATTTATTTATTTATTTATTTATTTATTTTCATTCATTTCTTTCATCATTATTATTTATTTTACCTTGTGTGTTTGCGTGTGTAGGTTTGCAAGCATGCGTGTGTGTGTGTGTCTGTGTGTGTCATTGTGTGATTGCGTGTGCGTGTGTGTGCATTGGTCTGATTGGAGTAACTGTGGCTTCGGTTGAGTATGGTTCTACGTCTGCTGTGCCCCGGTCCGCTCTTGCTGTTCCTGGCGGTGCGGAGGGTGCCGCCCTGACTTTCCCCATTGCTGTGCCGGGCACACCATGGGTCAGTGGCATTGGGTCTTACTGGCCCACTGCGTCTGGCTGTCTGGGGTGCCTGGCCCCTTCAGATGGGGGGGGCGGGGGTTTCTGATGGGGGGGGGGGGGGGGGGGGGTTGGTGTTGCTTGGGCTCACGGCACTTGGGTTCCGGTTCTCGGCCTGTGTCTGGGGGACGGTGGGAGCTGGTGTGCTGTTGCTCATGGTTCCTGGGGGGCCTCTGCCCTACGATGGTGGGGGGCTCTTCTGGGGGGCTTACATGGTTGCCTTCTGGGTTAGTGCCCGGTTGTCTCTGTGGTTGTCTTCCTGGGATCTGCGCTCGGTTGGCTGCTGGGGGACCAGCAGCCAACCCCTTTTCGGAGCGCTGGAGGGGGGGCTTCATCTGGTGGTCCTTCTGCACCATAACTGAGCAGTCTGGGAAACCTGGGCTGCGGGTTCTCACTCTTTCACTCACACACATACAGTCAGTTAACCGGACACACGCCTCCTTAAGCTACTGTACAGTTGCTGCCCAATTCTGAGAATATCACTAATGGCCCTGCTGCCAGTGTAGTTGCTTTGGTTGCTTGTATGTTCTTTTGTCTTCCCTGTGTCCATTTGTAGGAGCTCCTATAGGTTCTCCACCTGTACTGCCACAAGGAACTGTTTCTTTTTTACAGACATGGCGCTGGTTGTATGGTTTTGTTGTCTTTCTTTTTTTCTTTGTCTTTCTGTCTAAAGGATCTCTCTCCTTTCATCTATTCTTCTTTCTTCCCTGTCCTTGTCAGGTTCAGCATTATTGGACACATGAGAGTTTTGGAACAAAAATTAATAAATAAAGCAATTTTTGGGTGATCAAAGGGTGCTCCTCACCAACAAAGCCTCCCTTGACGAAGCAAGCGTAGCACGGTACTCAGATTTCAGTTCTTCTGCCATAATGCTGAACAGGACAATAAGAAAACATGAAAAAACATATGAACACAAACTGCAATAGTAAACTATGGTGATTTCAAAGTATCACTGAAGCAAGGACACCTTTAACAGTAAACCTAAAGTAACAGAATGATATTATGTTTAATGTAACATGAAATTTTCTATACAACTGATAGGTTGATAAGACCAGCCATTTCATGATATTTTCTATGCCGATCTACATCACATTATTATCATGGATTTGTGATTTTACAGGACTGTATTGAAACATCTTGGATGATCCATTTATGTTATGTTTAAAAGAAGCCTGATGGTCTTTCTATATAGAGTTCACAATTTCGAATTTTTTTATTTGTTCTCATCACCACCCGGAGGCTTTATTGTTGTGGCTGATTGTTTTTTTTTTTGTTTGTTTGTTACTTTTAAATGGACCACCTCTGCAACTCATGAACTCATTTAGTATAAGCCTAAAAGCAAAAAAAGCAACAAAAAAAACAAAAACAAAGAATGATCTCAGATCTTTATGATCTATGCAAATCCGACATGAGATTAACTCATTTAATAAGCAAACTTCTACACTGAAGTTCGTATTAGGTCATCCATAAAGTGCACTTTTTGATTTGATTATTTCACCCAACATTATTGCATAATTTATTGACTGATCCTTTTCATTGTCATTGTGCCAAATTGTGTGCCATTGTAGCCGTTCCGTTGTAACGCAGCGCCTGCTTTGAAAGGAGCAATATAATTTGTTATATTATCATTGACTGTTACGAAGTGGATGGATGTCGGTATTTGTTGGCCTTGTTCTTGTTGATGCAACAGAGAAAATCTTAACCAAGAGAAATACTGTTTGTTATTTTTACTCCACAGGAAGCATTATATTCCATTTTTATGATACATTAAGTCTTCACACGACAGTTGGATTCACTCCATGCAAGACACGATACATCATGTTAATGTTTTTATATCACATAGCATATCTCATGCATTGTGGCAGGAAAAACAGCTCTGCGCTACAGCATTAATAATAAGACAGTTGTAAGATATAATTGGCCTCATGCAAACAGAAAACAATGTAAACAAAGTCAGTCTTAATCCACACAACACTTTCATTCACCTCCTGCCACATGGCTAATGTTATCTGTCTGTCTTTGCCCTTCATCGCCCCTCCTAATACATTCATTATAGTCCCCTCCTCTTCCTCATCTCCTAACTTCTTTGGTGCCAGTTCATTGTCTCCTTATTTCCCTCTTTCAGTTTCACCTGTGCATGCACTCAACCTTTCATGAAGCTCAGCCTTAGTCATATGCACATCCTCTTCAACGCTACTGCTCTGTTAAGTTTCCTGGAGTTGGATCCATTTGAATTTCAGCAGTCTTATAATGAGCAGAACTTGACTACAATAGGCTAATAGTTTCGCAAAAACCAGACCTTGCTTGCATATCTAAAATGATCCATTAATTTTTTCTCTCTGTTACGCTCTCTGTCTCCCTGGTTATCTCATGATCGTAGTCTTCCAACCACATCTTTATCCATGCATGCAATCAGTGCCTTTTTAATCATGTTGAAGCACACAGAGGTTGAAAGCTAATTAATGAGGCTAAAACTTAATATGGGATGTGTCTTGATATTCATGTCATACAAGTACCAGACTGAGTTGGGCAGCAGATTAGAGGAGGCACATATTGCAGCAATCAGCCCCACTGCCCATCATTCTCATCTCCATTGACTGAGCCTCATGATCTTCTGACACCTCCATCTGTCTTTCCTGACTGATACTAGATTGTTGCATTCTTTATCTATTCATGCTATCTATTCATGCATCCCTAAAACAGATGAGGAAAAGTGGAACATAGCCAACGTATTATTTGTTCCTTTAAATGTTTCTCATTTCTTTTTTTTATCGTTTCTTTTTTTTTTCCTGGTGACACTCAAATTTATCATCAGAAGAACCTCTCATCTCTCATGGTGGAGAGAGCAATTGCATGTGAATTATTGATATGGTGTCTCAGAAATGAATGGTATTTCAGCTTTAACTATAACATAATTCGACGTGACATAATTCGCTAAGCCCAACAAGGAAGTGGCAAAAGTATTACACGTAGAAACATAACACAAAAAAAAAACATTTAAAATTTTCAGAGATTTTGGCTGTGAATGTGTATTTTAATGTGGTGTCTCTTGCCAACGATTCAAAGGGTTAAGCTTGGTACAGTTTGCACATGGAAGGCGCACCTGTGAGAAAGCAGAGGGGAATTCTGAGCCAAGCTGCATGCCAAAAGGAAGCTTTTTTGTCACAGAAAGCAGTGGCTCTAGGAGTACATTGCTAGCCCAGGAACAAGCTCTGTTTCTAGGTCTGTCTGGCCCCATGACTTTGGATCTAAAACCTTGTACCCAGCTTGTGACTGAACTGACACTTCATTCTGCGGGGTTCTGTGTTTCCCAATTTTCCATTGCACCCATCAGTGATTTTACACTTTTTATTCCTGTTTTATCATCTATTTGTCAATCCTGATCGCATTTATATTTCTGGATCAGGCTTCAGACATATTTTTTGTAAATTGAGGTTCATTGTTCATTGACACTTCAACATGTGACCTGCGATCAAACCAACAGATGTTCCATTGGTAGCTTTTCCTTGCTAGCAATGTTTTTTCCCATATACCACAGCTATCCAATTGCACAGCATAAGAGGATATTTAAACTATTTTAACAAGCTGATTTATTATTTATTATGTGTTCATCCTTTTCAGAGGCAACATTGTTTAAAAATCCACAGCACTGTGCTCAGAAATACTTAGCGGATAGAGAAGGGAAAAATCCCACTAGCATTGATTTATGTATATGGGTTTTGGCATGACGTCAATTCAGTTACACGAAAAGATTGTCTCAGAATATACACTATTTTCTGTACACAAGTAGTGGATGAAACCATAGAGAGTTTTATTCGACATGTCAATCTCAATAATACACAATTAGGAACATATTGTAAATGTGCAAAATTTCCATGACAAAGTGAACACCTGTTTCCAAAGAAATCTAGGAATTTAAACGCGCATCTTGCGACAATCAAAAGATTCTCCATGCCATATGATCAGACCTAGTAAGCCAGCTAATGTACTCATTGTGCTGGATTCAAACTGAATAGGTGCATTCAACTGTCCCTAAAGATTCAGAGGTGGCTGTGAGGCTTGCATGTACAAAAAAAGTCAGTTCCTGCAGTTTGTTATAAATGTTAAAACTACATTCATTAAAAAAAGAGTCCCATTTTTTTCATTTAATGTGACCAGAAAGAGCATCAGTGTTAAATAGTATTTAGTGTATTTGAACTTTACACTGACAAGAGGGATGAGACACATCTACTAGTTTCACCTTCACCTCAGGGTTGGAGGTTGTCCCAATGAAAGTCACATTAGTAGTTCTCCTTGTTCTTCCTGACATTCAGCTCATTCCTGTTGAGAAAGCAGCTGACTCATCCGTCCATCTGTCGTATATTCAACATCCATTCCCCGGAAGGGGGAAGAATTATTGATGGCACTCTGGGTTTTAGATACACCCAAAGTCAGACATCCAACTGCTGGTGCTGACAGACTTGATGTGACAGTACAAAAAAGGAAAGTGACAGCCTAACTTTTAAAGTATTACAACTGCAAACTTTTATGCCGAACACTCTCACTCTCGCCCAAGAAAAAAAGTAAAAAGAATATAATTCACAAACAACCCAGTCACAACGTTTCCATTGTACTGTTCATAAAACCATAGCAGAACTAAAAAATTGCTTCATTTTTTCTATTAAAGATTGGCTTTGCTCACTGTAGGCAGAAGCACCTTTTTTATCAATGCAGACGGAGTGAAGCTGCAGCCATACAGTCGAGACCAATCTTTTCCTTTTGCATGGTTTCATCATATCACTGTAGTTTTGCAAAGGCTTTTATCCAAAGCAATTTACAAGGGAAGAGTGTAAGTTAACAACAGGCTTTTAGCTCAAAAGGGTCTGAATATCATCTGGGAGAGATTATAACATCTGAGCAGTCAGCTCCAGCAGGCAGAGCAAAAAGGTCTGATCTGAAAATCCAAACTCATTTTAATAACCATGCTCATGTAATGATTCATAATGCACATAATGTGTGATCTATTCACACAAGGTAGACATCCATGATATATTTTAGAAATCGATTTTCACACACAAGTGCATGGAAGAGTGGAAGAGTGTGTACACTGCTGCCAATGCCGTCAAAGACAACACTTTCTGACTAGTCAGTCAATGCTCTTCACTGTTTTATGGCTCTGTACAGTAATGACTGAGCTCTTCTGGAGCCTCACCTGATGTCAACCTTGGTATTGGAACCTTTGGCTGACTTACTGCAGAAAGCCACAGAACGAAAGGTTCTAACTCATCATGTAGTGAATATATTTGTATATTTGCATTATTATTAGTATTTTCATTCCAAAACCCTTGAATACCAAGTTCGCTTAGGGTTAGGTTAAGAGTTAGGGTCTACGGGCTAGGTAAGCTATACTTATAACAGTAAAAGTAACAGTACTAAGCATCAGGGTATAAAATTGAAATGACATTCAGCCAAGACACCCATGCTAAATTATGAAAATTGTATTGTCATTGAAGAAACAAGAGCTCCGATTCCACATCGTCCTTTAGCCAGAACTGTCTTCATCAGTAAACCTCTTGCTTTCAATGAGACTTCTATTTTCTGATAATCTTCTTGTCAGCTTGTCTTTGTGCCACTTCACGTAAGCCTAGCTCTTTAAACGTGATCCCTCTTCTGGCAGTCTCCTTCAGACTGTCTATACACAACTATCTCCACCTCTTCATGATGACTGAAGAGTCTCATCCGAAGTCTCAGGCACCTGCTAATTCCGCTCATCCCCTACAAGCTTCTAAACCCTGGGAGTCTTATCCTCTCCCCTTTTCCTTTTTTATGACAGAACTCCGTTGTTGTGATCCACCTTGTCCAATTGCCAAAAAAGTGAACTTGAATTTTTCTATGTGCATTAATCAACTTTGCATACGTTCAATGTATGTTTGTTATTACGCACAAAACCACAAAATGATCTTAAGTTTTCCTTTACAGGCTCACATCCTGATTTATTTTCAATGTTTACATTGCAAGAGGTAATGTAAAGACTGGCATGTGGGTGTTCTTGCTTCGCTGAAAAAATCAACAAAACCGTCTGTTGTATCCTGTCACACTTGAAAGACAGACAACTAACAGGTAAATCATTGGTAGGTGGATCGAGGAAGAATGTCTGACTGTAACTCACATGTACATTGTTAAACCCCACCCATGTCTAGTTAGACTGGTTCAGGTTAGGGTTAATGGGCAGTGTTAAAGGTTATAGGAAATAGTCTCTAAAATAACACTAGCAATCAATTGGATTATGACATCGTCCAACTCCACCTACCTCCAGGTTGCAGCAGGAGCCTACACAATTGAAGAGGTAAAAACACACTACAGTGTTATAAAGAAAGCAAGTGTCTTTCCAAAGCCTAATGAAACCTAAAATCTAATGCTAAATCTGAGTCTTATTTAAGGTGAATGTTCTAAGGAACACATTGCATTCTAAAGATTAGCCTTTACATTGTGGTTTCTTTGCTGTATCTCTAGCTTGCATGAGACGTTTGAATAAAATTATGAGAGCAACTTTCGTGACAAAATAACACCACCAGCCTCCTACATTTTTTTTAATCTTTTTTTTTTTTTTGTCAAAGCCACCTCCCTCAGCCCTCTGTAAATGTCTGTGGTGTTTGGGATTATAAAATGAGACTCTCAAGTGAATAAATGGTGGAGTGGTGTGGATTTCTGTTGAGTTTGTGATATGGTAGTGTACATTATGCTTAAATGTAACAAGAATTGGTGTTATGGTGTTATGTGTATGTACACAATATTTACTGCTACAGCTAGTTTTTCTGATCAGACCGCAAAGTGAACTTCTCTATGATTAATTAAATCCATCTTCCTTTGTGATCCAAACAGTATGTGTGTGCTTGCTGGAAACAATCAAAATAAGTCTGCTGCAAAGGGCATGTCCGGTTGAATATACCAGATTTTCACAATGCAACACAGTCTATCATTGAAATCTTATATAACATTATCAAAGTCACATAAGAAGATGAAAGTAGGTTACTCTACTGATTAATTGTAAATGTATTTAACTATTTTTCCAATTTGAATATTACAAGCTCATGTGAACGAAAATATATATTGTCACAAGGTTCTGGTGTCTTATGATGTAAATACTGTTTCAAATGTGTTTTACATCCTGGCACATTGCTCTGTTTACACTGAGGTTCCTGGCCAATGACAAATAGACTGTGTATTGCTGGGGGACATTAATGACTTTTTGTAGATGCTGACATTCTTTCTTTTTTCCTAATTTTTTTCCCTGCCAGCAACAACTTTCTTTTGTTTCTTTTTTTGCAACCTAATAATTCTTTGATATTCCATTCTCAACCATGATATAATTTTGCCAACTGCTTTAACTTTGTATGACCTGATGTTATCATGATTATACAAGGCAAATAAGTTGTACTACAGTAGACTTGCCTCAGTTTACCCTCTGTGGGGTTTCCTGTTGAAAAACAAGGTGACCATTTTATTTATTTGTATTGTATCTAAAAAAAAGTCTACCTATAATTTAGACCCACTGTATATAATCTTAGTCTGTTTTATCAACTACATTTTTCCCCCCAATTTTTCAATTTGCGCTTCAGCCAAATCTTTAGGCGTGTCTTTAGAAAGGGCATCAATCTGTCAAAGGGCTATCAGTAAAGAGATGAGAAAACTAATCTGCAAACACCAACCTAACCTAACATGCCTGTTTTTGGGAGGAATCTTACTTCCTGGGAGAGAACTCACACAACCATTGAATGTGTATTCAAAATTGAAGAGCCCCAGTTGAGATTTGAACTACCTTCATGCTGTGAGGCAACAATAATAACCACCACAAAGCCATGAAGCCCAAAATGAAACAATTAGATATGAAAAAGATTAAAGGCACGACAAAACCACCACACTTAGTAATTGAGTGTAAACAAACAAACAAGTTGTTTGTCATCAATCTAATAATCCAATCTCAAATCCAATATTTTTTTATTGGTTCCTGGTTGACTGAGTACACCTCACCTCCCACTGATGGTTATCTTACATCAACAGTAATATAACATTACTTCCCTAAGGAAGTGTGACAGACGCTTGTTAACATATCAAGATATATTTTATAGTGGAAGATAATAAGCCCAACAGCCACTTACAATGTCAGCAATTCAAGTGCCCCCACAAGGTGGTGAAGACAGAGCTTCATGAAATAGTAATGCCTACTTAATATTTAAGCAGTTGGTTGAAAACACAAAGTTCAATCTGCTAATTCAGGGTGAGGTTCCATCCAAGCACATCCATGAAGTTGGCTCTAGATTCACAGCACTACCTCATAAGTATCAACACGTGAGCTACGATTCGGAAAACTTCATCAGCATTGCCACTCCATCATGGAAGATGAGAGAAATGTATTTGTAGAATAGAACCTATGTGACTGATTTTTACTGTCCATTTCTGTAGTTTACGCATATTTATGACAACTACATCGACTTGCCGTCGACCTGAAAAGAAGGAAACTGAAATCTTAAAAAATGTTCTGAGAAATAAACAGAATGTCTTTAGTCTTTGCCTAGTCTTTGACTAACATTATCTAGGGGGTAAAGAGGCTGTCTTTTCAGGACCTCTGTATTTGAACACTGTTTAAAGCCATACTGTGTTGAATACTTGAATACAAATAGTGTAGTGACACAATGTTACATTTTTATTTCAGTAAAATAATGTTACTTCTTTTACACCTACATTTTCTAAGTACGCGTTCCACAACTGGATACCTTACAACTAGTACAAACAAATTTTACTAAATAACTTGAAGGTATGAAATAAATTAGGGAAATGATACTGATAACTACTGGTTGTGTCATATGGACACTGATATTAGCATAAGCCTCAGTTTGACATACACACTTCAAATCTTATGAACTGCTTAGTGTGTCACCGAATGACCCTAAAGACTTCAAGCTGGAGTGTGAGGTGACAGACACTGTGACTGGTGCTGGAGGAAATAGTCGGATATTGCCTGGACACAAGGTCATGCCATCTGATCGGTGTGTGTGTGTGAATAAGTGCACGTGCTGGTAATATCTCTGTGCTCATGCTGCTGGTCAAGGAAAGGAGCCTGGGAGAACTGGTGTTTGATTGGCGCATGCCGCTAAGATCTGCTCCTTCCTGTTAGCGCACGCACCACTTCCTCTCACCCTGCCCTGAGCTACTGCCTCGCCCTCTCACGATCACTCTGACACCATTCAATCCCTTCTCCTTATTTCTACATCTTCCTTTCCTCGTCTTCTTCGCTCTTTTCCTCTCCTCTCCCGACTTCCTATTCCTCGTACTTACTGTCTCAATACATCTCTTTTTGAAAAGCCTCCTCCATTTGCTCCCATTTTCTTGATTCTTTTGTTTTTTCTTATATTTCACCGCTCTATGCCTCTCACTGTTTTAGTCCCTCTATCATAGTGCTCATTTCCCCCCCAGTCTTAATCCATTTGTCTCTCTCTTCTCTCCTCCATAACTCTCAGAGGGCCACTTTTGTTTTAACAACATGACAGCCAGTTCATCATACTCAATGAAGCATTACTTTGCCTCTTGCTCCCTGTTCCTCTTCCCTTCAAATCTTCAGATTTTCACCCGTCCTTCCCTGACCTCTTTCTCTCTTCATATCTGCTCTGTTTTCAATCCTGAAGCAAACTCTTTCCTCCTCCTCCCAATCTTCTTTGCCCCATTCCACTCCTCCTCCTCAGCTGCTCTCCCTGAAGACAGAGCAGAGGCAGCCAGGCAGAACAGCCAACATGTTCCTATGTTCTCTAACTGTGGCTCTGCAGCAGCCCTCTTAAACCTTTCAGTTATTCCCTCCATTGCCGCCTTTTTCTGCCACATACTTCCTTTCGTCATCCTACATAAAAATTCCATTGATCAATTTCTTTTTTTTTTTTCATCCTTGTATGAGTTGTTTGATCCTGAGTCCCTCTCCTTTCCTTTGGTGCTTCTGCTACTATCATTATTGTTTTGATTGGGTCAATGTTTTCCTCAACCAACTGTCTCCCATTTCTACACTTCCTTTGTGTTTTGAGCACTTTTTATTCACATCACGTACAGGTCCATGTTTATGATAATGAATCTCTTCCTCATTTGTACATTGCCTCACGGCCCCGTCACATTTTTGCAGCGGAATTCTGAAGGGCAGTGGCTCAGCTGAAAGAGGCAAAAAACATCTAATTGTACGATAAAAGCCATTATTGTTGTTGGAGGATATGGCTTTTAGACATTATCTTCTTTAAGATTTAGCTTTAGGCTGGCCAGTAATTTGATAGCAGCTCTCTTCAAATTCCTCTCTGTGCTTTTTTGTTTGCGACTATCCATGTTAGATAATTACTGGCTAAAGCAGGTGTATTGGTTTGTGTGAATTTTATCTCATTTCATGAGATCACTCCTGTATTTTCATAATGTACCCATTTATGGAAGATAGATCCTTCATTTAAAAAGCAGTGTGGTTAGACACATTTATATATTTGAGGTATAATGATCCCTCCCTGGGCTGACACCTTATCGTGGTGGAGGGGTTTGAGTGTCTCAATGAACCTAGGAGCTATGTTGTCCGGGGCTCCAAGCCCTTCGTAGGGTCACATAAGGCAAACAGGTCCAAGCTAGGGATCGGACGAAGCGCTGCCCAAAGACCCTTCATGATGATAAACATAAATGGACATAGTGGTCCCTCACCCAGACGCGGGCCACCGGGGCCCCTCTCTAGAGCCAGGCTGGGAGGTGGGTCACTTTTGTAAGCGCCTGGTGGGCGGGCTTTCGCCCACGGAGCCCAGCCAGGCCCAGCTCACCACCCATAGGAAGGACCAAAGGGGTCGGGTGCTGTGTGGAACGGGTGGCGGCCGGAGACTGGGACCTTGGCAAACCGATCCCCAGCTGCAGAAGCTGACTCTGGGGACGAGGAATGTCATATTTCTGGTGGGAAGAAGCCTGAGAGATTCAGGCTAGACATAGTCGGTCTCGCCTCGACGCACAGATCTGACTTTGGAAGCAGTCTACTTAATTGTTGGGTTTCTGTAGTTAACTTCAGAGTAGGGTCTGACCTGCTCTGTTTGGAAAGCGCTGTGAGACAACTGTTGTTGTGATGTGGCGCTATATAAATAAAATTGAATTGAAATTGAATTGAATTAAGAGGGGTTGGACACTCTTCTATTCTGGAGTTGCCCCTGGTGAGAAGCACCGAGCAGGAGTGGGCATATTTGTTTCCCCCCATCTTGGTGCCTGTATATTGGGGTTTACTCTTCTGAATGAGAGGGTAGCCTCTCTTTGCATTCAGGTGGGAGGGGCGGGTGCTGACTGTTGTTGGTCCTTATGCGCCTAACAACAGTGTGGATTACCCACCCTTTTTGGAGTCCTTAGAAGGAGTGCTGGAGAGTGTCCCTCTACCTTGTTCTACTGGGGGACCTGGAGGCGAGACCTGGAGGAGTGTGGTTGGGAGGAATGGGCCCCCCGGCTTGAGCCCAAGAGGTGTTTTGTTGTTGGACTTCTGTGCCCAGCACGGATTGTCGAACACAAACACCATGTTCTGGCATAAGGGCGTCCATATGGGCTCTTGGCACAAGGATGCCCTAGGCCACAGCTCAATGATTGACTTTGTTGTCGTTTCAGCTGATCTGCGGCCACATGTCTTGGACACTCAGGTGAAGATGGGGGCGGAGCTTTCCACATACCAAAAACTGGTGGTGAGTTGTCTCTGATGGTGGGGGAGAATGCCGGAGAGACTGGGCAGGCCAAAAAACATTGTGAGGCTCTGCTGGGAGCGCCTGGCAGAGTCCCCCATTAGGTGGAACTTTAACTCCCACCTCTGGGAGAGCTTTGAGCACGTTCCAGGGGAAGTCGGGGAGATTGAGTCCAAATTGGCCATGTTCTGCACTTTCATTGTCGACACGGCTTCTCAGAGCTGCAGTCACAGGGTTGTCGATGCCTGTTCTGGCGGCAACCCTCTAACCCGCTGGTGGACACCGGTGGTGAGGGATACCATCAGGCTGATGAAGGAGTTCTATCGGGCCTTCTTGGCCTGTGGGACTCCAGAGGCAGCTGATGGGTATCAGCAGCCCCAACGAAATGGGTTCGAGGCGATTGTGGTTCGCCATCCAGCGTCTCTGGGGGGGAGGGTTGGTTTTGGGTCGGTGGACAGAGTATTTCGAAGACTTTCTCAGTCCCACTAGTGCGTCTACTATTGGAGTAGCAGAGCCTGGGGATCTGGGGTCGGGTTCTCAATCTCTGAGGCTGAAGTCACTGAGGTGGTCAAAAAGCTCCGCGGTGGCGAGACTTCGGGGGTGGATGAGATTCGGTCGGGGTTCCTTAGGGCTCTGGATATTGTAGGGTTGCATTTGGCAACACAATTCTGCAATATTGCGTGGACATCCCCCTATTCAAAAAGGTTATTGAGGGTGCATGGGAGTCACCCAACCAGTCCACATATTTTTTGTGGACCTGGAGAAGGTGTTTGACCATGTCCCTCTGGGAATCCTGTGGGGGATGCTCCGGGAGTATTTGTACTTTGTACTTTGTCACGGTCTGTTAAGTCCCTGTACGACCAGTGTCAGAGCTTAGTTCGCATCGCCGGCAGTAAGTCGGTGTCAATTCCAGTGAGAACTAGACTCCGCCAAGGTTGCCCTTTGTCTCCGCGATTCTGTTCATAACCTTTATGGACAGAATTTCTAGGTGCAGCCAATGGTGTTGTGGCTTGGTGGCCTTGGGATTGCATCTCTGTTTTTTGCAAATGGTGTGGTTCTGATGGCTTCATCAAGACGTGATCTCCAGCAAAGCGGCTCAGATGAGAATCAGTGCCTCCAAGTCCGTGACCATGGTCTCTCATCGGGAAAGGGTAGAGTGGGGAATGTCCTTCCCCAAGTGGAGGAATTCAAGTACCTGGGGGTCTTGTTTGCGAATGTGAGTAGGGAACCAGAGATCGACAGGTGGATTGGTGCAGCATTGGCAGTAATTCAGGTGCTGTACCGGTCTGTCGGGATCAATCGACAGCTGAGCTTAAAAGTAAAGCTCTCGGTTTATCGGTTGATCTACGTTCCCACCCTCATCAATGATCACAAACTTGGGGTAGTGACCGAGATCACGGATACAAAATGCCGAAATTAGTTTCCTCTGCAGGGTGACTGGGCTCTCCCTTAGAGATAGGGTCGGAAGCTCCGCCATCTGGGAGGGGCTCAGTAGAAATGCTGCTCCTCCACACTGAGAGGAGCCAGTTTAGGTGGCTCGGACATCTGATTAGGATGCCTCCTGGTTGCCTCCCAGGTGAGGTGTTCCGGACATGTCCCACCAGGAGGAGACCCAGAGGAAGACCCAGGACATGCTGGAGGAAATAAGTGTCTTGGCTCGACCCAACCGCGGATAAGCGTTAGAAAATGGATGGATGTAATAATTGATAGTGAAAGCATCAAAATTAGTTTGCTTGCAGGGGATGTTTTTGTTATATGTTATGCAGGCTTTAAATTCCCTTGAGGCAAATTTGTGATACTGGAATATAAAGAACAAATCTGACTCGACTATCAAGACTTATAAGTTGGAGGCAAAATGCATGCAAAAATAGAAAACTCTTGAAGCTCAATTATACAGCACAATTAATTCAGTGGCATACAAAGGTTTTCCAAGGGGATTAAACTCTCAGACAACTTTAACACTAGAAATCCCAAAGATACGAGAATTTTTTTCAGCCTCCAGTCCCCCGAACAGTATTTCAAAACTCATGAATCTCTTTTCATATGTAACTACCCCATTAACACTGTCATTGGAGAACCATTCCATCCCCTTCAGTTTTAGTTTTAGTCCAAGCCTTTCTGTTGAAGAGTGTTTTACCTGAGAGCAGGGGGAGAAAAATTTCATATTTGTAATTAAATATAACTAGGTCTATGTCATCACTGTCGCCAACACCGGAATGATTTCAGCAGTGATCAGATTATAACGGATCTGTACAATGAAAATAGCTTCATGAGCTAGAACGCTGTAGAGAGGGAAGGCAAGAATATTTATACAATAATGACCATCTGCCCTATTTACTAGAGGGCAAACATAACTCACAAGTAACTTCAGCGCGGTCTCTCCTCCGCTGCCGCACCGCGAGCACTAATTTGCTAGCGCTCGCGATTTCCAGCGCAAAGAAGGTTTGCGCTGGAAACCGGGTTCCGGCTCAAAACCAATTTGGTTTGGGGGGGGGGGGGGGGGGATGTAAATGTTGTGGGTGTGAAATCTAGCTCCCAGAATAAATAGGCCCAACAGATCAACTCAGAGTTTTCGAGAGTTATTGAGATTTCGCTGAGATTGAAATTCGCCGGGACTTCCTGTGTTAAGCCAGGTCCAACTTTATTCAACTTATTAAGACATTGTTGCAACATCTACGTTCATAAGGCATGACCTTGTAGTTTCCTTTTTTCTTATTGTAATCAACAAATTATTATAAGATATGTCAGAGCAGCGATGGTCAAGTGTGTTTCCTCATAAAACAATTCAGACATTTTGCAAATGATCATCTAAAGGTGCTTCATTCCTTTTTTGAAGCTTCTGCATTGATGATGCTAAAATATAACTTGGAGGCAAAAACTACAAAATTTGTTGACATTTTCCATCATAGAGAGAGAGAAAGAGAGAGAGAGAGATGGATTTAATTTACGCTACATTTATGTATCCAGGTAAGAATTCAGCTAAATCAGACCAGTCCCTGCAGCAGCACAAGCAAATGAAGCCAGTCCAGTGACTAGTGCTGATCAACAAAGCTTGTCACTTCTTTGCAGGGACAAATTGCTGCAGGAGGCTGTCATCAAAGTCCTTTTTTAAGATGAGTCTGGGGGGATAGACCCATCACCCCAGATCCTCCAGTCCAGGCTGTTGATTCCAGCTCAGGCAGAAAATTGACTCTCCTTTATCACCCTCAAGCTCATGTTTCATCCCCAATACTGAAGTTAAAACTGAATTAGTATAAACTTGGAATAATAGAATGAGGGAATACGACACAGTGTAATTTTCCAAGATTTTCTTATTAACAACCTGATTGTACATAAGCTACATACAGGTGTACCAGCTGCTTTCACTCAAGATTCCCATATAAAGTATGGATCACAGTAAACTCCTGATCATCTGGTTTGATGAACAATATCAGTTTCATACACATATTTTCATACATCTTTTATGTTTATCTTAACAGCCCCACCTTAAATAACCTGAAAGACCGCCTCAATAGTGCATCTCCCTTAGTCTTATTAGGGATTTTTTTTTCACACGATTCCCTCAAATTCTTTAGCTTTTTCAGTGATTTCACCTCTTTTGTTTTTTCTTATTTCATTTATTTTGTTGTTCGCAACAGATCTACACAGACAAAATCAGATTCATTTTTACTGCTGACGTTAGGGAATCAGATTTTACACATGGGACGGCCAAACTTGTCATCTTTTTCCTATCATTCCTGGAGAAGTTTTACATCTCTCTCATGAATCTATTATAGATAGTTTTGACAGTAACCCGTGATCAGTCCTCAGTGAGTCTATTAAAGCTATAAGTGATAAATTTAGCCACAAACCTGAAACCGCTGTGAAGAAACCGTGAAATTAAACTGTCACAAACTCAAAAGGGAGATAGATAGAAGATTAAAAGTTAATTGCAATACAAATCATAGCCAGCTCCAAACTCAGTTAAAATGTATCTACAATAATCTGAGACTGATAAATTAAATTTAGAGAGGATACCTCAGATTGCGATTGCTGAAGGTTTTCTACAACCTGTTAAACGGTGGGTTCTGCTAAGTTTTTTGCATCTGCCTTAGTTGTTGCAAACTGAATAATACTGTAACTTGTAAAGCGCCATCATTCACCAATAGCTTTATTGACCTAATTTAAATTTCACAACAGTGAAATGTACGCTTTAGCGTTTCTTTATGTTAAATCTCATAACCCAGAGGGGTTTTGTTTTCACATGGACGCAACTAAAATGTGATTCAAAGTCACCCATTACAGAAATCCACATCAAAAACTTTTCAGCCCCATTCAGTGTTTTATATGTCTCATGAACTAGAAGCTGGTGGTTCAGGACAGGTGCCCACTGCGGAAGGCCGTCCTGCCATTTACATCAAGAAACTCTAAAAAAATTGTTTTTAGTAAGCCTATACCTTTTGAGAGTGATGTGCTTTGTTGGGATAGTGTAGCACTGGGGTGTCTTTGATAAACAGTGCAGTATGGCCACTGAGGTTTTGTTTTTTATGAACAAGGGTTTCCAGTTTAATTCCTGATAGTAAACTAACGTTGGTGAGGTGGGTCCTGGTTTAATCTCCTTTCTGTGAAGTCTGTTCTCTATTTATGTGTAGGTTCTCTCTGGGTACTGTGTCTTCCTGCCATAGTCCAATGTGAATGTAAGTGTGTGTGGTTGTTTGCTTCTGTGTGGCCCTTTGATTGTACTGGCAAGCTGTCTATGGTCTATCGTGCCTCTCGCCCAGTGACAGCTGGGATAGTCTCCAGTGATCTGCCCCTGCCCCCAATGCAATAGAGGTCTTCCTTGGATTTAGTCAACTTTAAAATTATACACTTTATCCTTCCCAAATAACCTCATTATTTAATATATTTGTTTTTTTAATTAAAATACTTAATTCACATTAGTTATTTGATGTATGTGTGCAGTGGATTTATTACAGAAATCGATTACCCTTGTCATGAGATGGAACATTGGTTGATTGCAACAAATGTTTTTATCTTTAAACAAACAAGAAAATAAGTAAACACATCGTCTTTAAGGTTGGGGGAAAAAACAATGACCAGGAAAACATCAATACGTCTCAGATCTCTCAACACACAGCTTCTGATATAGTGTGAGCCCTCACACTTGCCTTTTCAGCTCTGGAAATTCTCAAGGATGTAAATCAACTCATCATGTTGATGAGGCAGAGGCACCCTGAATCATGAATTCATGTTCTGTCTCCATTATCATCATGCTGTGGTGGTAAAAGAAAAGGCATGCACAGTGCCACTCCACATCCCAGTTAGATGCAGGTAGCTCTACATAAAAGTAATGGATGTGATGGCTGAAGTTACAGTGGTTGATGTAGTTGATCATCGAAAGGTTGAGGAGTAAAAACTCCCAGAACACAGGATGGTGCAGGGATGATAAAAGCATGTTGCAGACAGGGTTCAAGCTCTGCCATAGAGCTATGTGAAAGGATAAGGGGAAAGTGTTCATACGGATGATGATAGAGAATATGAATCTTGTGCGTGTGTGTGTGTTTCAGGAAGTGACGCTGAGCAGCTAACCATCTGTCGGCAGAATAATCCTGGCTATGCTTAGAGATATTACCGGCTGGCTTATCGCCATAGCAACAAGCCTTCAATCCCAGTCGAGCACAACCACCATGTGACCTCTCTGAGGAGAGAAAACGTGGGCCGAACACTCACACACACACACAGGTTTAGAAACATGGCACATACCTGGATACACCATATTTTTAAATCTACACACACTCTTGTCTCTCCATGAACTGCACTCTCATTAAAATGAGGGGTCAGAAGAAAATATAGCAGCACATACAGACACAGATGTGGCTCCTTTTATCTCACGTGTGACATGTTATAAAGGTTTTAATCTTGCTGAAATGGTTCAGAGTCACCTATTGGGTTCAGAGATGTCATTACGCCAACCAGCTGCGCTGCCCTGCAAGTACTGCTTTGTATCTGCTATTTATAGACCTGTGCAAATATGACCCAATGCCACCTGTGTTCCTTTACACCGCAAAATGATTTCTTTCCTTTGTAAATCTCATCATTCCGACATGGTCATGTAAGTATACACTCACGTTTTCGACACAAACAAATACACATAAACACACACAATGTACCTGATGTGAGATTTTAAAAAAAAAGCTCAGACCTAAATATACAAATTTAAGAGGACACTTCCCTTTTCGGTCACAAATCAGCAGGCACAGGGCCACCCCTGGTTTAATGTAACATTCAAGGTTTTATTCAGTCTTTACATACAGTACACCAGTCATAAATTTACAGTGAACCTTCAAGGAAGGTCTGCCACGTACATCATCCAATCTGCAGCATTGAACGACAGATTTTCTGATGAAGGTCACAAAGCGTGTGTGTGTGTTTTGTGTGAGCGGTCCATCGTTCCTGTTGTCAGTCCATCTTTTTACATCCATGCAGATGTCGCAGATGAATGTCAAAGCTTTGCTGAAGAATGACAAGTTCCTAGGGCTAAAATCTAACTATTTTCTCTTGTCGGTCATTCAATCATTTAAAAGTAGGATGCCAAATATTGGCAACGCTTCATATAGTTCCCCCACTCCCCTGACTCATCAGCACTCAGGTTTCATCCCTGTGACTGGAGAATCAGGCTTACCAAAATGTCTGACCTGACGCTAAGTTTATCAGTTCTGAGCTCATGAAGGGGTTGGTCATGAACAAAGAGTAGAAAAGCAGCCTGACATATGTTAAAAATTCTTGAATGGATTTTTTCTTCAGCAAAACTCAATAATAAAGGCAGAATTTGCAAGAAATAAGTGGTACTTATTGATCAAATCTGTTCAGAGTTTTACTAGTGTCACACAAGGATCAAAGAGGGGAGAGGGGGGCATTATATTCATAACAAAATTAGAACTAAAGCTGAGCATTCGGGCAAAAGAGCTGTGCAACTTACAAAAGCTTTTTCATTTGAAACAAAGACATTTACTTGTCGATTTAAATGCCATGAAAACTCTAAAGCCTATCTGCCTACCTATGAATGTAATTCATTTTGACGCATGAGCACACTTGCTGTTTTTCCTTGTGCTAAATAAAGTGTGAATTCTTCCTCTTCATTTCTTCAGAAAATGGCTTTTTAGTTTACATTAAGTAAAAAGCCCTTGAACATTTAAGACGGGCGGTTTTGAAAACTTGCTCACAGGCCTTTAACTAGCCCTTTTGATGGGTGACATAATGTGATTACTAAGTTAATCTAAGGTCCTTCTGGCAGCAGATTAAAGAGTAACATAGTAGCAGAAGTAAGCTCTGTGTTAATGAATGGAACAGCTCATGACTTGCTGTATTCCTGAGGGATCAAATTGTTTGTTACAGTTCTGCAGTGAAAAATCAATGGTACATTTTATATATCTTTTTCTTGTTACAATGCCTGCTGCAGGGCAATAATATCCATGTTCACTGGTTAGTAACAGTCAAGAGTAAAAAAGCTTGATTTTTAAGGAGACTTGCATTGCTACATCACCTCTGGTGTGTGGGCAGTAGTTTGCTGTGCTGAAGGGAATGTATCTGAATGCCTGTTTTTGGTAAAGATTCCAAACTCGAAACCACAAGAGCAAATTACCTTTCTTGTGGACAATTTTCTAGGTGGGTTTAACAGTACAAAGTTTGATGGCAAGTGGAAATTCTGCAGACATGCTGCTTCTACAAAAGTTTCAAGAACAAACGGTGTTTTAACAAGTAAAAACTGACATTACAGATCAGCTCGTTTTCTTTCCTGAGTCTGCTGTCTGTGCCCTGCGATTGAAATACTTGACCTTACAGTGATTCTCTGAGAATTCAATTATTTCACACTGAATTAAAATGCACATTGTGCTAGTAGCTGAATCCTGGAATGTTCTGGGGTCTGACATTTTTTAGTGCCAGGTTTTAGATGTATACTTTCAATCCTGTTTACCCTGTGTTTTACAGTGGATCATTAAAATGGAGAATAATCGATTTGATCTATTCATATAACATCTATTTTAAAGATTTACATTTGTGTGCAAATTTCTTTGCTGTTAGATGTTATCAAAATCTTTTGGAATTTGAAATAGATAAATTGTTACAGGTAGTTTTACTAGGTAGCGTTAGTACAGGCTGCCTGGCTTTGTATGGTGAGAAAAAGTGGGTTATCATACACGCTTGGCATCAAGAAGTAGTAGCTTCACTTCATAATTTGGACTAGAAAAGTATTTCTTTAAAAGTTCTGTTGAAGACAACATACAAACATGCTCATAATAGCAATTACACATGCAGTTAAAAAAATCTTTGAAAATGAATTAATCTTTGCATATCACTTTGGCAAGGGAGGAAATATAACATATTTTCTTCTATTCTTATATTTCAACACTCTACCCTTGATTTTACACATTTAGAAAATTTGTTCCATTACATAAAAAACTCTTTCTTTTTTTCCAATATGTCACTGCACAAAAAGAGCAACAGACAACAAAATGAATTCACAAGTCAAAAAGTAAAGAAAATTAGAATAAAAGCTTGCATAACTCATTTCACATTTGACGAATACAAAAAAGCAGACGTGAAGAGTCGTGGACTGTTGGAAGAACTGAGGCTTGTTTTGGCCGTGGAAGCGGTTGACTCAATGATACGTCACCACAGAGGCTGGAGTCACTAATGAAAACTGGATAAATGTAAACTGCTGAAAAGTAGGACACCTTTATGGCCCTCTGTGTCTTCACACCATGCATGTGTTTGTGTGTCTGATCTGAATGAAACCAGACATAATCACAGACTCCAAGAGCACAAACTTAAACTGTCTGCTGCTACGTTCATATTTCTCTGCTATTTTTTTCCAAGTAACTTCACATTGAGGAAGTGCATATGTGCCATTAAGCAAAATGGTTCTCAAACCAGTGTTGGCCGGTACTCTGTGGAGATTAGATCAACAATGTACTATGAAGCAACTTTCCAGCAGGAGCTGCATATAGCGTAGGGCACTGGCTTGGCTTTTAAGCTCAAGGTCACCACTTTAAGCTTTCACAACAAGCACAATAAGTAACGGGTGACACTGCCTCTATTATTAGGCATTCTGGCATGCCCTGACAGCGAGGTTGTCCTTCTTATTGCATGTACATGACCGTGTCCATCCCTTTAAGCCACATAAATGTCCACTGAGGAGACTAAATGTGGAGATAATCACTGGTAAGAATGCAAAAGATTGGGAGCATGAGTGAATAATGAAAATATAAATACAATTAGAAACTAACTGTCCTTGGGGTTGCATTGTGTTCATAGTGTACCCAGTCCTGCGTTATGCCCAGGAAAAATATTAAAAAAGAACTGATCCAATTTACATCTGCTCAATTTTCTGTTTAAAGGTAAAGATGCACTTTAAATGTAGCTAGCACAACATTTGGTTGCATTAAGAAAAAACATTTCTTACTGAATCTGACAGCTAATTGTGAATTATGATTGTTTCCCAGGAACAGCTGTCTCAAATAGACCATACATTATGCAGCTGGCCTTTCATACCGATCAAGTGTTTGGGTAAAATCTAAGCATTTCAGATTTGGTATTTTAGATTTATTCTTTAACCATTAACTACTATATAGGACTCTACCACCATTAAATCCTATAAAATGAGAGGATTCTCCCAAATTGGAGAAATTTGTCATCTAGTACTTCAAATATTGAAGGTACATTAGGGTAACCCGAACCGTGAGATTTAGGAATTTTCCTAAGCATAACCGAGTGGTTTTGAGTTGTAAACCCTCCATAACAATGATTTAAGACGGGGGGAAAAACTGTGAGGGACAACAATAGCTCATTCCCTCAGCCTCCTTATGTGAGATTTGCAGGTCATTAAATGTCCTCACTGTTCATGATGCAGATGCCTAGTACCTTGTGTACAAGAGGACTAACTTTATAAATAATGAGCTAGAGGTGGGATGTGTTATGGTCATGTCTGCGTATCACATGCACCTGAGCCTCTTCCATGCAGAGTGACTGATGCACCGGTTAGATTTATCTCCGTGTGAGCACATATTCATTTTTAAGGTGTTTGCATGTGGGCTACCAAACTGTCTTTTCACTGTATATCTCACAATATGTCCTCTTAATATTTGAACTTTTGAATTTGTGCATACTGATGGTACAGCCATATTCCCAACATGAGTTCCAACAGTCTGCAACTCTTCCACTCATCTGCATTAATCAAGGTGCACCACTCTGTCATATTTATCGGTTTCTTTCATGTCATTGCCTTGCTTTTTTTTTTTCTTGCAACACATGCATGCTGTAATCCAGTCAGGAAAGAAATGCAAAATAAAAAGCCACTGAGATTAGAAAACACAACTGTCTCTGGAGAGTGACTAAGTCTCAGTTACGCAGCTTGATCATTTAAGAAACATTGTGTTTTGTAAACATGCCTTTATCGAATGGCTCACAAGCCTCGAGTGCCTGAAGATGCGTGGCTGATTTTGCACAAAACAAAACTATGTGCAGGAAGCATTTACCTTGCAGATGTTGTGTACAAGCTACATTGGTCTGCATTTGAAATGTGGTTCATACATTTTACTTCAGCATCACATCTTCAGAGCATTTTATAACAACACTTGCAAACTTGTCCTTTTCCCCCTCCTTTACATCTCATTAGTCTGTTCCGACAGTGAGAAACACTTTGCACTAAACAAAAATGAAATAAAAAGACAGACAGTTTACACATATTAGAAAAAACAGTAACATGATTTCCGGACCAACCCATCCCCAGAAGATAAATAGATCTATTTGGATATACTCTAAATGGATAAATAATATTACCATGATATATTCTATGTAACTGTTTAATAATATTTAAATATCTCAAGGATGGCACCATCGCTTTCTCAACAAACAAAAAAAGAAATAGAAATCATAATTCATAGTGATGTATTTTATAAAATCTGTTATATTAAAGTGATTAGCCCCTCCTTCTTCACATGTTTGTGCTTTCCTGCGCTTTCGTCTTTCTCATTCGTTTCTTAGCACACCAAAGAAGCTTGAAAGACGGGAGTTTGGTTTGTGCTTTTGGAGAAACTTATGCAAAGATGCCTCCTGTCGTTTTGTTCACCAAGTCTTCTCCAAGGTTTATCCAGCAGGAGAGCAGCAAGGGGTCATTACCAACATTCGAAGATACCGTACTTCTCGCCTATACAGCTGCCAACCATGGAACTGAGAGAGCAGGAGATAAAGGAGAAGGGGAAACAGTGTTTATGGTAGCTACTCTCTGTGTTTGTGTTGAAATCATCTTTTGCCAAGAGACAAAGCATAAACATCATCAGTCTTTTCTCTTCGTTTGGCTTGTGTCGATGTTCCAGCAGAGGCCAGAGACAATGTTCAGAGACAGTTCTTTCGCTCTTTGCTTCAACTTAGTTTGAAATCTCCAGCAAAGAGAGGGAGGAATAGAAAACAATTTCCTCTCTTACCCTCTTGTTTCATATATTGTCTTACAATTTTACACTTTACGTTCCCCTGGCTCCCAAGCAGGCCTTTGTCCTCTGAAGTCTGTCACAGCTCTGACAGCTCTTCCGTTCCCCTTTTAATGATGTTGTTGCTCATCCTACTTATCCCAGCTTCCATCCTGCCCCTCCTTCCTTCTGTTTTTTTTTCTTAAGTTGATACAGTCCAGAAGAAGAGAAACATGGGATGCATCAGACACCACAGTTGCCTTCCAATATCCGAGAGAACACAAAGCAGCCTCTCCTACATTCTCCTCTCTCTTCCTTTGCTGTTTAGTTTTCCCTCTCCATCCCCTTGAAGACATGATTCTTTGCATTTAAAGGAGCGGAAAAGGTAATCAGTTTTTTTTAAAAAGACAAAAGTACAAAATGGCAGGATTTTTTTCCATGAGATCACTGTGGTAATCGAGCTAACTTCGCAGAACCAAACTAAACATTTTTTTGTCCCTGTTTAAGTTTTGTCATGTGCCTCTTCTTCTGCACACTATTGATTCCAAAAACAAGAGTTTTGGTCTTTTTACATTCTGTTTCATTCCAATCTCACAAAGGATATATCCTTTTTTAAACCTCCAATTAAAATCCAAAAATATTTACTGTCTCTTTCTTTCACATTCATCCCACACCTTTTTTTGTTACTTTCTTCACCATCATCATCAAACGTAGGCGGATTCGCTTGATTGAGTGCGTCCCAGATTTGGCGGCTGGGAGAGATGTGCCATGTCCTTCTTCCTGATCTCACAGATAGACTTCCTGCGAGCCTGGACGCCCCTGATGGCAGCCTTGATCTTGCGCCAGCCCAGGTGATTGAGCTCGGCCAGGTTGAGAACCACACAGATGCCACTCACCGCAAACATGAACACCAGGAAAACTGTTTTTTCCGTGGGCCGGGACACGTAGCACTCCACTTCTTTGACACATGGGTAGCGGTCGCACTCAAAAATCCCAGACACACTGAAGCCGTAAAGGAAGTACTGACCTGCCAAGAAGCTAATCTCAAGTGCATTACGGAACACTACCTGAATGATATAAAAACGGGAGATTCCTTCTTGCCTTCGAATCTTGGAGCTTTTCCCATGAGTGAGGCCCCTCGGAGCATTGGGGATCTCCTTCACTTCCAAACAGTCAGGTTCTTCCTTCCCTCCCCCTCCATCCCCACCATGTTGAACTAGAATTCCATTAATGTTGCGCAGCTTTCGGGTCCCATCCCTTCCCCCATAGTCCTTCTCCATTATGGGATAAAGAAAAGAGTATCGGCGGTCTCTCTGCTTGGCCGACTGATGGACAGAATAAGTGATAAAGCACAAGCTAGGTGTGCATACCAGTATGATTTGGAAAACCCAGTAGCGGATGTGGGAAATTGGGAAGGCTTTGTCATAGCAGGCTTGGTTGCAGCCTGGCTGAAGAGTGTTACATTTAAACATGGTCTGCTCGTCCTCATACACGGTCTCCCCAACAATGGCCACAATTAGGATACGGAAGATGACCACGACTGTCAGCAAGATCCTATAAAAGAAACAGAGAGACGGTATGGTCAAATATACAAAGTGATCAACTGTGAGAGAAAGGACAGAAATGACAAGGACTATATATGTGCAGCTTATACTGATTCAATTCAGATCAGAAGATAGGTGATTTGACACAAATAAGAGATTAAAAAAAGCACAAGAAAAACTTTTAACCGTGATCCAAGAATAAAACAAAACAGAAATTTACTTTTTTTGGTTTGAAGTATTTATTTGGCCTTTTAACAAAATACGTAAAAAGAAAAAACAGAAATAAATTTTTAATATTAATAATTTATTACTATAAGATAAGTCAAGATTATTTTTTGTGTAGTCTTCTGCCCCCTGTTATCAGGTATATCTGATTGTGTACAATAGGATTTTGAGCAAAGTTTTTACCATTAAATTATGCAAAAGGTGTCAAACGAAAAACATTTCTGAAACTGTGTGTATCCAATATGATACATTTGGCATTACAGGGTTAAAGGAGTAAAAGTGTACAACACAATAATACGCACTGTTAAAGATAGAAGTGAAATGTCTAAAAACGAAAACACAGGACATCATCTTGGAGTGTTATTGGCTTCTGCACAAGTAAATGAGTCAAATAAAGGAGAGTGCCATATTTTTTATAAAGATTGGGCTTTGTTGAAATCAAAGATAGGTATTCTTTCTCTAATGGACTCCCATTGAAACAAACATAATTTTCTATCAGTGAATGTGTCATAGTAATGAGTTGTGCTTTTTTATATTGGTGAATCTGACCCATTTTGTTAGAAGAATTATCAACATCCTTTCTTTTTGGACTAAAGTCACGGCGCTGTTGGTTGTAAATGTTGGCACTTCTTTATGTTGAAAAATTAAAAGTCAAAGGGACAATGAAGATGAGAATGAATAAATAAAAACACAAAATCTCTAAACGCAGGCATTACATTAAATTCTAGACATGTCATGCTCTGAAAAGTGCACGTGCTGTTATGCTGGACAGCATTTTAAAACAATCCACTTAGAAAATGTCGGCTTAAATAAAAACATTCCTACCAGATGGAATGACCTGGTTTGCTTTTTTTTTCTTAATCTCCACTATATTCAATTTTTTTTTTCCACAACAAGAAATGAAAAACAGCACAATTGCATTGTAATTCCTACAAAAAAAATGGGTCACTCAAGCACCATTAAGTGCAAGGTAAAACAAAAATAATAAGAATTAAAACACCCTGACCAAACATCAAATATGTCTTTGAACAGATTTTCTATAGACTGTATTAGCATTATCAATCAATTGTTAAAATTGAGATTTGTTTATATACAGACTGAATATTGTTCAAAAGTAAACCATCGGTCCTGATAGAAAGGGATAAATGCAAAATAATGGAATTATTTTAATATTTTATTTGTTATTTTCAGCAGCTTTGTAAGCCCGATGAGTTTCACACAATCCCTGTGTGTTTAAAGAGCTGTGCCAAAAATAGATGCCTTCAGGTTTTGAGTGGAGAGCAAAGCTAACAAGCTCTCTAGTGTTTAAGGTTGGTAAACTAACTGTCATGAGGCAGCAGGCAAAGCAAATTGAATGTCCAAGTACTCTGTCATTAGATTTTGAGCAGGCCTAACAACACAGCACTAGCCCAGGGTAAAATGGTACAGATAACTGAGGAGTGTGATCATGTCTCTGGTATCATGTCACTTGTTTGCAAGTGCTAAGTCCTGAGAAGCAAGGAGAATTCTTCCTCCTAAATTTGACTTACGATGATCATAAATATAATAATAAGAGTCAGCTTTGACTATACTCAACTAAAGTAAAGGCAATTAGATACACTTGCTTTTTAATCTTTCTATTAGGCAAAATAAAGATGAGGAAAATTCTGACAAAGGACATGGAGAATTTCAGTCTGAGACAAGGGACTTAAAGTAAAAACTGTTAAAATCATGAACAGAAAGAGAAGTGCAGGAAGAAGCCACAGAGGAAAGGACAAGAACTTAAAAAACATGATAGTGATGATGAAGGAAAGGGACATTGTGACAACACGGTCACGGCTCCTCCTGAAATTAAGCAGAGGTGTGCCCCGAGTCTCATTTCTCAGCCAAAGTAAACAATCCAGAAGAACATTCATGAGTTCTGGAGCCTCAATGCTTTGTCACTCCTCATAACTCTCAGCCTGGTACCTGTTAGTCAGTCCAAAGATAGATCCTTTTTGCGAGGGTGCTTACAGATCAAAAATAAAAAAAGGGGGAGGTGACGTGCTCCTTTGTCTAATTTTAGTGTTTTCTGCTTCATTAGACTCATTCAGATTGGCAGCTGCGGTTTAGACTCACTTAAGCTGAAGCTCTGAATGATTCTAACAATACAGCACAAGTACAAAAATACAGAATAACCCCTCAGTTGCTGGATGTGTTATAAACAATACACAGCAACGTAAAGTCCCATAGCAACAGGTGAGACTAAGTGCGTCTGGTTTTCAGACTATAGGCTATTTCTGCACAGGGTGTGGTGAGACAAAGAGATTATTGTTGCCTAAATGGTTTGGTTAATTTCAATCTGCGTTCATGTGTGCGTTTTAACTGATGTTTATCCAAGCATACACTCACATGTGATGACTTGGCATATCCGCACAATTTGTCTGTGTGCTTCCATGACATTAGACACACACAGTACATGGACTCCAGTTTTGTCTTCTTCACCCTCCGCTGTTTCCTCTCCTGCGGACATCTTCCTCTTTGTCCTTTTTCTTACTTTACTCATAGTTCATTTATTTTTCAGATGTTAGACATTAAGCACTTTAGATGTGAGGCTTTTTGCAGTCCTGCGAGCCTGCTGCGTGCCTCAAAGTTTGACTAAGCCTGAAGCCAGGCTGCAGACTGCGTGCAGACCCACTATTGCACTTTATCACTCTAGATCTGTAAACATAGAGGTAGTTCAGGCTCAGTTCTTCACAAGTAACTATCCCACTAATCACCGATATTCAGGTTGATAATAATGTCTGATATAAGACTGCAGCTGATTGCTTTGATTGCACTATGGATCATAATGCATTACAGAAGCCAAATTAAACCTGCCATCACTGCATTATCATAGATTTAAGGATTCTGCATACAAGTTAACAGCTTTGGTCATAGAAAAATACTTATTGGAACCATAGTGTCAGAATGATTAAGCACTTTGTTCCTTGTTACCTCACGATAATAGCTGGTGTAGTGTAATTAGAATATATTAGCTTATTGTTTCCCCCACTTCCACATGTTAGTGATATTTCACAGAAGGAACTGATGCTCTTTTTTCAAATGCTGTCTTGCTTTTTGAATCGGCTGTAGATATTTATTGTCAAGACCCCATTCAGCTCAAGATGCTTGGGAGGATTTTCAGTATTCCTACTCTCTCCACAAATGAAACTACACTAAACCAGAGTGGCCTGAGGCTGTCAACATGCCATCAATAAAATTGAGAAAAATCTAAAGATATTTTCTCTGTTTCTCCATACAGAAGGGCTGCGGCCCACATTCGTACCTGGAAAACGATTTTCTTGGGTGATGACACTCCAAACCCTCTCACTGTACTACCCCAGGATGACTCATAGGCCATAAAAATCCCCTAATGCACTCTGTCACTCAATCTTAATGGTGCTCTCAGATTTACTAGCATGTTTTATTTATCTTGTTTTACTTTTTAAAATTCGGCTCTCATAAAAATGGTGTCCTGGCACTGCACATTGCAGGACTGGTTGATTTTATTGAATTGGCAACCAAGATTTTTGGAACCGGACTAAATTTTCTATTTCAAGTCAATAGATTTTCTAAAATTCCGCACTGATAAGGCAGAACACTTTGACTTAGGCAGAGTTACAATGTTTAAATTCTAGTATAAGGACTAAATTGGAGGATGACATTACAGCCACGTGCATTTCAATGAATGCTTGTTTGTGGAGACACGGATGGGACCGGGCAGAGGATTGAGAGGGAGTCCTACAATGCCACACCATAGACACTGCCAGATAGTCATTAGATGACATTCTGCTATGTGAAGGGTAATCTACCAATCGCACTGTGGTTTTGCCAGACTTGTGTGGCACAGATGTATTCAGCAGAGTTAATCCTTTAGCAGAACGTGACGGTGTGTGCTTAACATATAACCATCATCTAAACAGCAGGTAATCAACAACAGCATCCAAAACAATGAAGAAAAACTTCCTGATGCCAGTCTGCCCACCTGTGATACGCCAGATTTGGGAAAGGGAGAGAAAACAGAGCACGGGGGGTAGAGAGAATAAACACAAAAAAATGAAAATGCTGTTGCCCTTGTCGTGACTCCATTAAGGAGCTTAGGGAGCAGAGAATTCACAATACCAGAGTGAGAGTATATTGCACTACGTGCTCGCACGTGTAGAGAGACACATGCATATGCTGCACAGCTTCTCACATGCACTCATTTCACATATCTGTGCACTATCTCGACAGTAATAGGAAAGCTTTTCAAACAAAGTGAAGGCTCAGAGAAAACATTAACTTTCAACTGATCTCTAACTGATCACTAACTGATCCCACCCCCCCCCCCCCAACCCCCCACCCCCCCAAAAAAAAGAAGAATCATAAAATATAGTATGTATCATACATTGTCCTTAAATTACAAGGAAAACCAGAAACAGAAGAAAACCTCACAGAGAATGAATTATATAATAGCTTTCACACGCAAAACAAGATCATTAATCTGTGGCTGGGGCCGAGGGAGGATTCATGCATTAGGTTTCCTTTTTTTCTTTTTTCTTTTTTCAGCTAATGCCATCGAAAAGCGTTAGATTGTACCCTACCCATCAACCCCCACCTGTTTTTTCCTCTCCAAATGATTTTTTTCTCCCTCACTTTTTTTTACATTTGCCCTGACTTTTCTGCACACACTTACTGATCCTAGGAATCCAAGATTTACGGCCATAGTTTTCTTTGAAAAACCTTGTTACTTTTCTCCAGTGGTGTCCCACCTTAAAACAGAAGGTGTGCAAAAAACATCTGCAACACATTTGTGCTTATGCATGTATTATTGAGTAGAATGGTTGCCAATCATATGCATCCACCACTTTCATTTTGCATAGTAAATAAAAAATTACTCTTTTTTTTGTTTTATGTGTATGTGTTTGTTTATGTGTTTTGCGCCACTGGTTGTTGAATACTAGTCAGCACATTTATATACTGTTGCAACCCTACAATTTACAAGTATGCTTGAAAGAAATATAATTAACATGTTTAACACCTTTTTTCAGCCAGCAGACTGTTTGTTGTTCCTCACAACTAAAGTGTTGTCTTTGTTAACACACAGGCAGGGGTGATTAAGATAAAACACTACGCCAACTCTAAAACGCTCGTCTCCCTCAGCAATCATCTGCCCCTGACTCCCCATCTTTCTTTGTTTTTCCTCATTGTCATTCAGTGATATTGCACCATAACATTTAAACCTGTCATTATGGACAAGAATGCACTTGCAAACAACAATAAATAAATCAAACATGCAGAGTGATGTAACAGGGGCAAAATCAAATTCCCTCTGCCCCTCTATATGCACATGTCCACAGAAATCAAACAAGTATTCCACTCTCAAAGACATTAAAATACAGTTCACTGTACAGCCTAGATACTATTGAAAGTCTCCCTTTATTTTTAATGTTGGCCTTTCATAATGAAACATTGGATGGTGTTTACAAGGTTACCAGGCAAAAAGAGCTGACTAAAAGCAGAGATACAAGTGTGATGGGTGTTAAGTGTTGCTCAGTCCAGAAGGCTGGCATTTTTGGGTTTAATGAAGCGAAGCAAATGTAAAATCCACACACTTTTGTGTTACACTCCTGTAAGGCATTTTGAAGTATAGTATCTGATGAAAAAGTGAATGTAAGTCAGGAGGTTAAAAAAAGGATATGGTTTGTAAACAAAGAAAATGGGAAGAAATGACGCTAGGATGACGCAAAAATCTGTAAGTTATGATGATGAAGAGGAGGCTACAGACAGGAGATAAATTACTCCAGCGATCGATAAGGAGCAAAGGATTGAACAGTAAAGGATGTGGCAGTGGAGATTATAAAAAAAGTGGGAGGATGTGGAGTTGGGTGGAGGAAGAGCAGCTACACCCCTCCTCCCCCTCTTCCCTTCAATCCCCTGCACTCAACTTCCCTCTGCTAGTTACCACGGCAACAGGCGAGGGGCAGAAAACGAAGAAGAGGAGGGAGAAATCTGCCAACCAGCGAAGTCAACTAAGGATCAGCACGTTCCAGCTGAGGAAGGGAACAGCTCTGTTGCAGTGGTTACACTGTAGCAGAGGTACCTCAAAAAGTGTTGTGCTACTGACTGCAAAAGCCTGAAGAGCTCAGTGCAATTACATCAGAAAGCAAAGCGAAGGATCCAGCGGTGTAGCTGTTTTCAAAATATTTTCTGTGCATTTCCATCGCCATCCACACACGCCAATTCAGGACACAGTGTACAATGCTGTAATGAACTACTCATCTTACGGGATGACTGGTTGAAAAGGCAGCAGTGGCCTTTGTCTCAGTAGTCCCTTAGCATCTCTGTGTTTTCACGTAAAAAAGCTCCAAATCAAACCTCACCTGCTAATCCCTTTTAGAGCCTCACCTTTGGTCATGGTCACCACTTGTTCCGTCACAAACTTGTGACGGAACAAGCAGCTTGTCTCTGCCATTAATTTAAAGCCCCCTTTTTTCCTCTCTGCCACATTAGACCCTTTTGATTTTTAGAGTCTCACTCCCCTGAAATGCCCCGATAACCTGATAACAACACTGAATTTCAATCTGCAACCGAGCATTATCTGTAATATATTATTACAAAGAGCGATGGTTTGTTTCATCACCACCAGAGTCATTAAAAAGATTATGATTTTCATTTAGGTTGGATGATTTGTGAAAAAACAAAGGCATATTGGTGCATTGTAACAGTAAATTTGCAAACAAATTCCATCTTTGTAAGTAGTGGTAAGGGAAGATCTCTCCATCACAGCCTTATCTTGCCTCTCGTGTCTTTGTTTTTTTCTCTTTATCTCTTATATGTGTATTAAGGGCGCCAGCTGTAACCCAAATCAGCACACCAGCAACACTGACATATGCAATTCCATCAGATCAAATACAGACTGACACTTGTCACTCTCTCTTGGTCTCAGTTTGAGGGTTCTTTAGCCTGAGTTTATCAATAGCTCGTGGTTCGGGGCAGATCATCTGGCATAAAGCTGCATCCAACCTCACACTGGACCCTCCTGGGACATAGATCTAAAAGGGGTATACTTTGCTTAGAAGGAGTGAGGAAACTGTACTCTCTTCTCCAGATAGACCTTTATCCTCTACCCCTAACCCACCTGCTTTCAACAGGTACAGCTCAAATGTTGCAACCAAAGCACATTGTATCAGCACATGCATTTATTGCTTCTTTTAAGGACTCGTCTGTATGCACCTGTCCACAAAACAGCTTTTTATTTCAACACACTTCTCCAGCTGTTGCAGGACATCACAAAGCTGATTGTATCTAACACTGCTGAAACAATCATTTGGGGGAGAAGATTAAAGATGAACTAACCAGTGACAACATGAATTATTACATCACTATACTTCTCGACATATATGATGAGACCTTCAACGTGAGCGTCAATGCCAGAATGCTTCATATTTATCAACATTATGTAGTGCACTAAAAATGTATGTTGCTACGGAAAAAATATTTTGTGATAGTACTTTATCAACATGCAATTCACAGTACTTTAAATCCAGGGAAAGAAATCTCACCCAACCTAATATGGTATCTGCCACTGTCACAGTATGAGTTATTGTTAAATTTTTTCCTAATTATTTTCACTAAGATTAGAAATTGGAAATATATTTTCCAATAGTCATCAGCCAATAATTTATTGTCTCTAAAATAAAATATTGAGTAGGTTTTATTTTTCTCACAGAGCGCAGGTGCACAAAGGTCTCTATGATGATAAAAATTAGCAGGTTGCCTTGGCAACACATTAAGCAAAGAGGTAGGAGTTAAGAAATCGATTAAATTTATAATTTACTTTACAAACCTAGTCTGAGTGAGCAAAAAAATAAGAAATAAAAAAAAAATACGTTAAATTACCATAGAAACAGACCAGCCTGTATAAGAACTGTATTTTGAGATGGATTGTATGGTCAGATTGATGGAGGGGTGAGGCATGAGCAAGGGAAAGAGCAGCGGGAGAGAGGTAGAGAGAGGAAGTGTGAGTAGGAAAGGAGGGGGTTGTGGAGGGAAATACAGAGAGAAAGAGAAAAATGATGGATGTAATCCGGATTAAATCAGTGGGTTTTGGACAATCCCGAGCTTGGGCAGTCACATCAATGCCAACTCCCCACCCATCTTAGCTTTCCCGTGCCAAGCTCCAACCCCAATCAGCTGCTCTGGCACATGAAGGGAGCCTCCATGGCACACAAGCCAGGCAGGGAACATCCCAAAAGCGTTCAGCGACAGACAAAATCTCTATCTCTTCTTGTTACATCTATCTTCGATAGATAAGTGTTCCAATTTGTCACCATCGCTCCAATGGAAATGGCTAACTCTGTCTGACTTCAATAAGGTTTGAAAAGGATACTGAATTCGACATTACCAAATCTATGGTGGTCTTTCTGTATCAATTTACAAACTGAAATTTGAATTTCAAAATTCAAACTTCCGAAAGGGTCTTACAAAATGCTATTGTCAATTAAATATGCTGTCTACGTTTTTGTTGCTGAATCGTATTAATGCTGTTATTAAAAAAAAGAAAAGAACATGAGACTCTTGGAATACTGTGTCTTTGCTCCTAAATTAATGTGATTTTGCTACCCAGCAATTGACCAAAGGCACGAATTTGGAATTGCTGGTAAAAACAATAAAAATTTTCAGTGTGAAGGAAGTTATTTAAGACAATAGATACTTCTCAGTCTGCCCTCTCGGTGCTTTAACCTGTGTCCGCAAATCTCTTGTGAACCAAATTGGATAAAGGGTCTGAAAAAATAGACTTCTGACTGCAACTCTGTGACATCTCCACATTTGCTGAGGAAAGTCACCTACTATGATAGAAAGCCTCATAATATCTATTTAGCGGACGTGCTGTCTGGTACTGCTTTCTGTGCTGGCTGATCTGAGTTCATGTTTTAGGCAGCCCAAACATTAACCTGACAAGCCAGATGGTGAAATACACAGAACCATCTGGGTAGCCCCTAATGGGAGCAGTTTTGGAAGGGGCACATTTAAAAAGAAAATACTTGGCAGGTGATTGGATGAACCATCTGCCTATCACCAGCTCTTTACCAAGTGCTAGCATATCCCAGTCTCATCAACCGAGCAGAGGTATTGGACAGCATATAAAACTAATGGTATAAACTTGGGGTCAGGTAAGAACTCACGTAGTACACACTGTGAGAAAGCTTTGAGGAATGGGTTTTTCTGAGACGCCCTACCTCTGCTATGAATGAAGCCTCACATTCCATAAAAGGCCACAGTGATGCCTACTGAGAGATAAACCTTATATAGTAACTAGCATCTAGCACTTTCGTCATTCTCCTGGATGTGAAGTTAGAATGAATCCTTTTACACCCCGTTGCTGTCTACCAAGTGACTTCTTAAAATAATTAGCTGAGGGAGTGGTGTGAATGCAGCATATTGTTGACAGTCAAGTGCTCTGCCTGCAGCTTGGCTTCACTGTTTAATTGAAGAATCTGCAGGGGATTATGTGTGAATGCATTGTCACACTCGTTTCTGGTTGCTCATGTGATCTGCTACAAATATGGGGATTGTGACAGTTTTGGCAACATGCATGTGTGTGTGAAAGAATATGGCTATGTGTACGTCCCTGCCCCTGAGATATGTGTAAATATAGCAACCATGCTGCAAGTATGCTCACGCACATGTTTGTGTATTTAGATGACCATCTGGTTTTGAGAGTGCGCTCGTGTGAGCGTGGGTTCATTTGTGCGAGAAAGCTGAATCAGATGGCTTTCCAGCATTTCAGAGTTGGTGGAAACAGCGTGTGGTGTGCATTCCCCTTTTGTTGTTCATCTTGCCTCCACCACATTATGTGTACACCTACAGACAAGGTGGTTCTCACTTTCTCACATTGTGCATTAGAGACCTCAATTGTGGTGAGAAGGAGGGATGGGAGTTGGGGTGTGGGGGGGGGGGAACAGGGAATAAATCATTAGCAGCGGGGCATTCTTTTTATCTTCAAAGAGGGAGATGGGGAGATGTAGTGTGAAGGCAGTATAATTAAAAACAAAAGAGGCATAAATGGTGCAGCAAAAAGCATCGGTTTCATCTGAACACCGGCAGACAAACATGATGATCTATCAAACAAAATGAGAGCATCACATGCCTGTGCCTGCACAGAAATGCTGCAAGTCATGTGTAATAAAAGCACAAAGACAAATAAAGAGGGCGGCACGGTGGTGTGGTGGTTAGCACTGTCGCCTCCCAGCAAGAGGGTTCTGGGTTCGAATCCCGGGGGAACCAGGACCCTTCTGGGTGGAGTTTGCATGTTCTCCCTGTGTCTGCGTGGGTTCTCTCCGGGTTCTCCGGCTTCCTCCCACAGTCCAAAAACCTGCATGTTAGGTTGATTGGAGATTGGGGAAATTGCCCTTAGGAGTGAATGTGAGTGTGAGTGGTTGTTTGTCCTTGTATGTCCTGTGTGTGGCCCTGCGATGGACTGGCGGACTGTCCAGGGTGTACCCTGCCTCTCGCCCGTTGACCACTGGGATAGGCTCCAGTTCCCCCCGCGACCCCAACAGGGAATAAGCGGTATTGATAATGGATGGATGGATGGACAAATAAAGATCGCAGCCGCCACTGCTCTAAAATAGACCTGTGTGAGAAAACTTCAAAAGTTGCAGCTTTGCTTTGTGCTAAATAAAGATTAAAGTTGGATGGTTTTTTTTTGTTTCAGACGCCGTATTTTACGTAACTTCAAGTCTTTACAGTTTTATCTCTTTGAGGACAGTCAGTTCAGCATGACTTCTCAGCATTATGTGTTTTTGTACACTTACAGAGAATTCTGTGATGGCCCTGCGGGACTCTTTGTTCCTCTGTTATCTAATGTAGGAATATTTTAAAGCTCTACATGAACAGAGCTGTGACCATAGATGCTGTTTCAATATGGAGGAATGACAGAGACCACTCTGAGCAAAAGCCTCTGTGCAGTATACAAACTACTGTTATAGGATAAGGAAAAATTCCCAGATTTTCTAGATAGGGATTCAAGCACAACATCTGGCCCAACCTGGGAGCTGCTTATCTTGAGATAAGTCCTTCCCCTCAAACTGAGGCACGGCAGTGGGATCATATTAGGAAGTGTTTGGAGACAACTATTGGTGTGACCTCAGAACAGGTTTCTATCCATGAAAGGCCATATAAAATCCATTAAATCTACTACCTATGACCGTTATAATATCTTGTTATACCCAACAGTTGCCAAAGAGTCTTTTACAAAGCAATATATTCCGGTCTGTTCTTGAACTTTTTTTAAAAATTGCATGGTGTATGAAAAACAAGTAAACTTTTCTGTCCAAAAAGAAAAAAAATGTCTGAATCCTTTCAAAATGCATTGTATCATCATCATCATCATCAAAAAATAAACTGTATAAGCAAGTTACATAAGTGGAAATGGGTGGTTTAAAAATGGGTGCTCCATCCAGACTAATCTTGGTTTCTGCATATGTGCCTTTGTAAGGATTTTAACATCTTTTGAAGTTACTATAATATCATTAAACCACCTTAGACTGTTGTGTAGCTTTGCTTAAATCACATCAGCTAGTCTTTTAGATACTTTTAAATACAATGGGAGTTCGATGTGAAATGTTTTGAAAAAATGTGTGCAGCTTCTTTAGGTCAATCACATGTGGCTATGGAAAAGTAAGGGGCCTTCTGCATGTTGGGGAGTATTTATGCCTGCCTGTTGCTCCATACTGGTTTTATGAAACATGCAATATAATGATTGATTGAACTTCCTGCTAAATCTGAATCTGCTCTCAAATAGCTGCACTAAGTAACAAGTGATATGCGATTGCTCGGATGGATTTTCAGTTGGCAGCAAGAGTTTTAGAATTTAAACTTTTAGCGGTTTGATTATCAGTTTGCAGCTCTCGAGGGAAATTAAATGTACAGCTGCCTGGAAAGCTTTTAAAAGGTATTGGTCTAAATTGCTATGAACTAATAATAAAAGAAATTTAACAACACTGGAATAAAAGTGTTCACCTTTTTTTATTTTTTCCCCCACTCTTTTAACAATAATCACTGTGCCAGTGATTTGAATACACAGGATACTTAATATTGATGGTGAACTCATAAAGATAACGTGTTTTATTACTTTTTTTTCCCAGAAATGTTCTTCTGTGTTACTTTGTGTTTGTTTGTGCGATAATGTCTGGGTTAGTCACCTCTCAGTATCTTCCTAACACTGCTCTGTCCCGCAGTCAGATGCGAACACTAAACCTACATGTCCTGCCAAGTTACCCTGTCAAAGACAACTTCTGCCCAAGGACCTGTGAGGTGAAACCTGTCTGAACTCTGACCTCTCCACCTGCTCTCATTTTCTCTAGCACCTGCGTTTTTTTTCCTAACATGTACTTTGATGGGTGCAAAACACTGATGCAAGTTTCACATGAACGGTCAGTTGATGGATCTCAATTTATCTTCTAACAGACTGTCTGATTCACACACATATACTGACGTTACGAGCTGTAATCCATCAACATTCAAACACTAAATCAGATCTGACCTCAACATATGTGGACTGAATAAGCCACCGAGATACACGGGAGGATTGACAGAAAGCACATAAGAGGTATCCTTTTAAAAAAAGCTAAATGGAGCTCCCCCTTCTTTTCCAGCCACAAACCTGCTTTAATATCAGTCCCCATGGAGATTAGCTGGAATACTCAGCCATGCATGGATACAGAGCAGGTCTTTTTTTGCTCTCATTTCCTGAATATTTCTATCTTTCGAATCAGAGCCATAGCAAATCATTCCCACAGTGAATAATAACATGAACGCAGCAGGTAGTTGCCATTTTATATTTTTGGATGGTACAGGGGGAACATGCGTCTACCGCCCATCGGGCATTTATAATCTCCCAATGGAACATGTGACATCATCTTAATAACCACCCTCTTATAGTACAGCTGAGAGGGCACTGACTTTACAGCTACAATATCTGGAGTGTTATATTACATCTGAATGGCGGAAGTGTGAATAGCTGCTGTAGGTCAGCCCTCTGTGACAGTGTCTTTTATTCTTCTGTTGCAGCATGGCAAACATCTGCTGCTTCAGTTAAACGGTCACAAAATGCACACATCATGCAGAAATGGGGCATGTGGGATACATTGTTTTCCTAGATGACTGAGCCCCCAACATACATATGTTGCAAAAGTCTTCAGAGATATGCTGAAATACAAGGAAACCTTCCTCTATTTGTTCTATTTTAAGCATTCTATTAACTGCTTCAAAAGAGCTAAAGCTGCAAAGACTTTTTTTAGACGCACATCTGGTGCTTCTGAACACTTCTGAGGGTTCAGAATCCATCAAAGTGCTTGTCAGACCACGTAACAGCATCTGAAAGCCCTCACTGACAGTGCCATCAGACATGCTTGCATCAATACATTTTGCTAGGCTGATGTAATAAATTCTTCAAATCTTAAGTTGTGTCACTCATAAAATTACGTGCAAAATGTTTCTAAACTGCCAGGAAAGGCAGGTTAGAATTTGTCTTAACCTATTTGGTGTTTAAAGCATAAAAAATAACCAAATTTGATTTTTTTTTTTAACTGTCTGAGGAGGTGAGACCAAATAAGACCACATGTTTCTGTACTTACACCCCACACAACTTGTGTGCACCACTGTACTGTACTCAGAGCCAGTGATGTGTAATTTGTTGCCTCAACATTGCTGGGCTTTTTTTATTCAATTGTTTTCTGCCACAAGAAAAATCAGTCTCTAATGTCCTTCTAAGTGTATTGCAGGGAGTGCCACAAAAGTCATAAAAAAGGTTCTGATGGATTCCAAGTCAATTACGGATCTCCTTTTATAGCAATTTTTGAAAGGGCTGTAATGTCCTTGAACTAACTGTAACATGCGGGGACTTGTTTAGCAATGTTTTAGGGGCTCCTTATTTAATGGCTGTCTTATGAGGAGTTATAATTAACAAGGTAATGGCTTCCTATACTATGTGATGGCAGCAATCGTCAAGACTCTCCGTAACCTTTAAATAATTGTGTCGACTAGAGAGCCTTCTGACTAAGGAAACGGTGGTGAGAATACATATTTGAGCTGCTCATACTATTAAGTTTTATCTTAACTGGCCCAAAGAGTTAATTACAGCTATAATCGCACGCTTTTCATTCGTGTCAGTGTGGCCTCTGAGTCCATTTGTTTAGCAAACAGATGGGTGTAAAGACTGTTCATTAAGTGTCCTGTCTTCTGTCAGGTTCTACTTTCTGTCTCATTATTGGAAATCAATATAAGGCTGAGGCAGGATAGACACGAATGTTTAGCAGTCCCTCGCCGGCCACTGGCAACTCACAAACAAACATCTGTCTTGTGTGAGAGACCAGAGGCAGCATGAGTGGTGTGTGACAGAGGTTAGGTGGAGAGTTGTTCATCATAGTTTTTCCTCACAGGTTGTGTGTAACACCGGGCTGAGCAGTGCCAAAGCTAATTAGACGGTCCATCACCTAGCCTACTGGTCATAATATCTGGAATATATCAGTACTGACAGGTTAACACATACATACACACACACACATACAGGGCTACCATCTATCCATGCGCATGTGATATGCCTCAAAAGTACACCGAAGCTCACGTTTTATACACGGTCTGAGTGTGTCTGCACATGCACACAGACACATACAATCTCTGACCGAAGAAGGGAATCTTTCGAGCTCCCTGTAATCTTACACAAACGAGTGTTACATTCCCCCTAATGTGCTTGTGACTCATGTGTGACAAATGACTCAGACATGCAGGCTGTTGCCTTGGTGGACTCACAGGAGCACACACTGGCATCGCCTCAGGGACAGCAACCTGCCCAGGGCTTCCAAACATGGGACGGCACCTCCAATGGCCAATGAAAAGCTAGAAAGCTGCATTGAGAATGCCAATGGGTCTTGGGACTGAGGGAGTAATAAAGTGCATTTATGAAAATTCATGTCAGCAGCGATGGCCCAGATTAGAGGCTTTAGAGCAGTGGAAAAGCCAGATGCACAGAAGGCATGTTACTGTGGAAACGTGCAAATTGTTACTTGGAAAACAATGAAGCTCTCTGCAAAAGGGTAATACAAGTGCATTCAATTGCCAAACATTTTAAAAGACATAAATACATATCCACAAATGCAACATACAAAAATACCTAAATTGGCATTAACCAATTATTTAAATATATTTTTTACTCTAAATGCATTTAAAAGACAATAGACATTTAAGACGTAACATTTTTGTGGAAACTACAAAAATAACAAAACTCGGATTGTCATTGTACTGCAGGCACTCAAACATAAATCAAAGCTCAGGACCAATTATATCATATGGGAGGTTCAGAAAATGCCAAAGTTTATCACAACCCATCATGTAAAAAATGTCCTTCAGAAATTTAGTGGCAATTCATCCTGTAGTTCTTCAAAGAAGGAATTTAAAATGAAAGCAAGTGGGGCACTTCATACACTGCTTGAATATTTTGAATAAAAATAAATTAAATTGTACCCTTATTTGATCTTTTTTGGCATGGGAATGAGGTCATTTATAGTGGCCTTTGTCATTTACCGCAACATATACAGTAGGTGTGTAAGGAAGAATGCCCTAAAGAGAACCAGTTCGTGCCTCACAAGCTAAATTAAAAGTTAACTATTTTTACACCTAGGATTTTGAAAGCATTCACTACACCTAGAAACTGAAAAAGCATTCATTCAGAAAAAGAAAAAATAAATCCACTGTAGTACACCCCACACAGAATATGTAGTGTAAAATCCCACTGGGTGACAAGGAAGCCCATGTGGGAATGTTGCTATAGAGTTGGCAAGTTACTTTGATCATGTGAGCATACTGTCTGGATGACAAAAATAATCTGTGTGAAACGATTTCTGCTCAGATCCTGACGTGCAGCCGCATCGTGTGACGAGGCAGTTCTCTTGGCCTACTATCAACACTGCACACTAAAGATGTATGTGAGGAAACTTGTTCCTTCCACTTTTTGTCCACTATTTGCGTCATTTTGTCAGCACCTTTTGTTCCAGTTTTTCTATCTATATTTCTACTCGTTCTGTTTGAACAGCACTTTTCCACAATAGACCCCATTGATACCTTTCTTCTTGGATCATTTTGTCCTTAGCAGCTCATTCTTACGGTCTTCTCTTTGTTGCTGTCAGGTTGATGAGCAACAGTGCACTTTTAGTTGAAATTAAGTGAATGGAGGGCAATGCTGGCCCAACAAATAATTCAGATCGGAGACCATACATACACAAACTCAATAATTCAAGGGTGTAACAAGCCTGGGCAATTCAAGTTAGACCACATATTTAGTCTGAACTTAAATTTCACAGCTTCCTCTGAACTTTTAAGGAGATGATGTGTCTCTGAGGCATCTCTGGGAGTAGGTGAATGCATAAATCATAACTGGCGTGACTGTGCACTGAGTTTGCTTTTGTTTCTGTTTCTTTTTTTTATGGATATGAAATGAAGCACTTAACATGGGGTGCAATCTAAAATTGTAAGAAGGATAGACTTCCCAAGAAAGATGTCTTCACTCTAGATCCCTTGATATTGAAAGCCCGTGCAGACTAATGCGGTCCCTCACGGCTGCATAACCCTCCCATCATGTCACTCAGAGCGATTAAAGAGGCTAAAGACCCCCCCCCCCCCCTACACACACACACACACACACACACACACACACACACACACACACACACACAGACAGACACACGCACCCTCACTCCAGATCAGCCGCTCATGACCAGGAATCATGGTCCTTGAGAGATATACAGCAGAGGGGGATTCATACTGTAAACGTGTCTGTCATGGTCACTGTATTTCAAATTCTGCAAGCGCGCACCCAGCGGCAGCATCCAGTGGTGAGGGCCATGACAGCATCCCTTTGAAGCTCACAATAAACACCTCACGCTGCCAACCACTCACCTCCCTATCATCGTAGAGTGCTGCTGAACAGCGGCCTCCAAGAGGCGTTCGAGAATGGTCCATTCTCCCATGGCTGGAGTCAGGACGCATCCACCGGGCACAGAAAATCAGGACTGACCCCGCAACAGGGTTTCCCAGTCAGCGAGATGACCAGCGCTGGTGTTAAAAGTCCGATATGAGTCTTCAAGTTCACTTGTGTTGAGGTAGAAACAAGTCGAAAGTGGCTTCAGGTGGTTGTGTCGGGGTTAGGAACCCCTGCGGAACCTCTCGGCTCTCGCTGATCTTTATACTTCTTTTTTTTCAGGTGATGTGACGAAGCGCACAAAAATGTTTTAAAAACTCTGCGATGGTTTAGCTGTCCATGCACAGCCACACGTGAGCGTGTCTTCCCACTCCCTTCCTTGTGTTCCTCTCCTCTGGCCGCTCCTGACGCTCCCTAACCCTCCAGGAAGCCGGGCTGGTCATGCGTTCTCGCGCACACCTGATGTTCCACCAGTTTTCATCGACTTCAGCTGAGTTTCGAGGAGCAGCCACAGATTTTGCAAACGTACATCTTGCACACAAACTCTGCCGTTCTTACACACTCTTCTTTTTTCCTTATTTTGTCCTTTTAAACTTAATTTCTTTGGTTCCTCCCTGTTGCTCCCTCCCCCGCTCTCGGTTTACCTCAAACAGAACAGGACCGAAACATTGCGCTCTTCTCACTCCGTCTCCTTCCTGAGACGCGTAGATTTCTCCAGCTCTCACTCTCCCTCCCCTCTGCCTCCGTAGGCTCTCTCAGCGTGCTTTATGAGCGGCAGCACTCCTTTCTTCTCTTTCCTTCATCTTTTTTCCCCCTTTTCCCCTCTTGATTTCTCTCTGTCTGCTTTCACCTGCCACCGTCTCCCTCTTCCTCTCGGAGCCAGTAGGCTGCCAGACCGAACGTGTGTCTAGAGGATTAGAGAGGAATCATCTCTCTGCTCCTCCCCCTCTCCCTACACTCACTCACTCTCCATCACCGTGTTTATCCTCCCTCCTCTCTTCACCCTATTCTCTTCATCTCTTACTGTTCTTACACCGCAGGAAAAATAAAACGCAACATTTTTACAGTTTTCTCTCAGAGATATCAGCATTTTCTGCTGTGGGTATCTCGTTTCCATTTTTCAAGCCTCTGTGTACGCTTTGTACCTTGTAACTGCAAGCATGATCGTTTTCTTACACAAACACACACGCTCATTCAGATAGACACGTTTGTGGCTGTTCTATGCTGAGGCTAAGCAAGGATACTGAGCTCACACAGGGGAGTGTGCCGAGCCACAGCGTGATGCGATCAGTGTGTGCAGACGATGCAAAGCAGAATTAGTTATCAGCCATTAAAAATTTAGAGCAGTTTACCTAGAGAGGATGCTGTACATTGGTCAGTTAAGCACAAACTCCGCAAATGAGGGTCACGCGTAACCAAACATTCAGGTGTTTTTATTAATAAATCATGATAACTTCATGAGCTGAGTGTTCAGAAACATTTTTTTTCACTAATTGTATGCTGTTTTCATGTTTGTGAGGTCAACCTATTATTTTTATCTGCTTGCTGTTATGTCTGGTATTCGTAGATCTTATTTGTTTTGTCAATTCAAAAATCCAAGCAAATTCATAATTTGACAGCTTTTTTTCACAACAGTGACACTTCTGTTGAAGTTTAGTTATTTTTCTTTAACAATGGTGGCAAAAAAGGAAAGCATGGCTAAAAAGGGAGGGGGGGGGATGCGGGGGGGATGCCCTCCCTAATTAATTCCATTTATTAGGACTATTTTTGTCAACTGCCTAGATTTTACAGAATTCACCATTGCTGTTAATATTTGCTCTTTGTGGTGAAAGAAAGGTAGTTTTATTAAGCTGAAATAGCTACATTGATCTTTTTCTTCAGATGAGAGCAGAAAATATTTACTTAATCAGTACTCCTTCCATAGATGTATGTGAATTAATGTTGGATAAATTTGCAATGTTTGTTACCTCAACTCTCCTGCGGCACAAAGCTAATTTTGCTCACGTGTGTCCGCGTGTGGCCATGTAGTACCTTTGGATGAGGAGATGATGGAAAATACCAGACATTCAAATACAAATCTGTCAATCTTTTAAAAATGACATTTCACATATATACTGGCAACATGCACACAGTAACAAAGCAGTTTTTAATGTGCTCTACCATCACTCTCTCCTTGAGCTCCCAGTTCCGGAGGTCTAGTAATCTATTCTGTAATGAGTGACTGCACACACACATAATCCGCCCTACCCCATGTCAAGGCAATCTGGCAGGACCATGTCTCGCACGTGAGGAGAGGAAGCAAAAACAGGGAGAGAAAAAAACACAAACAACTGTGTTGCAGCAATCTGTCCCTGACACTCAGTACAAGAAGGAACTAGGATGATGATGATTTTATTGCCTTCTGTGTTTGTAAAGTGATAGCAAACTCTTTAAGTAGTTCTTGCTATGCGGACTCAGATATCTTTTCTGCATTTAAGGCACTTTCACTGCATTGGATACACTTATCAGTGCTGCAGGGGCTAAGTCTATTTGATACCAGCGACACCCTTAATGTACTTCCATGTAAGGCCACCATCAGGATCAAATACGTAACCACTGTAAAATTCACCAAAGTATATCTGAGGATGTAAAGAAATTCATAACTTGCTTACAATAATAAACACATTCCCAGTAACAGGCTAGAAAATGGACCAAGAAGAAGACCCAGAGATGTCAGACTATGGCATCTGTATAGAATCAACTTGGCGGTTTTTTTCATGTTGGTTCACATGTTGATCTACAGGTCTGTATTGAAGGTCCTCATGGTTTAAAAAATTATTTCCTACCTCACTGTGAAGATTAAAGTGCAATTTATCATGTGACAGGTATCCCGTTGAACGTATGAAGACCTTCATCACGCTGTCATTTAGAGATGTAAACTAGATATACAACTATCTATGAATAATAGCAAAATGTCAGAGTGGCTTCCACGATAGCCACAAATATTACTCCAAAGGAACCCGAGGTCATAAACTCAGTTGCATTTTTGGAGGGAAATATATTATATATAAATTTATCATAAAAACTCAAGCTTAGACTGAGCTTTTGTTTTATTTTTTGGGCTCAGATTTGAACTTCTGAGTTTGGCTGAAGTTGTTGTCCATTGTTTTATTGTTCCTTTACACCCCATTACCTCAACAACATTGGGTAATGAACTCAGGAGGCGATATATTAGAATCAAAATTTAAAAGAAAAATAAAACTGGCAAACATTTATAAAAACAAAATAGACTATTTTAAAAAATCTCAGACAATAACCTTTACCTTTTTGATAAATATTGGCCAACTTGGAAATGTCCTCGAACAGAAATCGGGTTCACTTTGATATGAACTCCTAAATGTTATCCCTGTGTTAGATTAAGGTTGTGGCATAGAGGATAGCCCCATCTCATTAGGTAAATACTTGTGGTTTTAAGTTCAGTATTGGTCAATTTGTGATTATCTTTTAAGGTTGAAAGATTAGCGCCACCCTCATGACAGGTTGTAATCCTGGTTTAGGACCCTAAGTCTGAAATCTAATTGCACTGTAGTGAGGCAAAGCTTTACTCCGTTTACAGAGTTTGCAGGAGGAAGTTAGCTCCCAAATTTGTGTACATGTTGAACGCATTAACCACGTCACTTTAAGTTGCAGAAGCTTATTTGATTAAAATAATACAATTCTGAAAATCAATTATATTTTTTAAAATCAGCCGCTTGGTGACTTAAAGGACGCACTTAAGCCTGAATTATGCGAATCACGTTAATAAAAAAAAGGTTGTGCATGAGGCTCATCATGGTGGGAAAAGAAGTGCCTTCATGAGATAACAGGTTATTTCATCAGAGGGTAATTAGTGTAAAAACGCTGCTTAGCCACTATAATGGGATGTGGTCCAGACTGCACATAGTCAAGTGAGAAGAAACCAACTGATTTAGACAGCTTTGCCAGTGTATGTATGGGGGGGACTCTAGGGTAAAAGATTACATTTTCACACTGATTATTGGATAAGGAGCTTTGGCACAGCTCCAGGTACCACAGGACCATCAGGACACTGAAGTCAATTACGGTTTTAAGGTATCAGGTTGGAATCACTCATCGCATCTCCACCAATTTTATCAACACCATCTGTCTCAAGTTAAAAGATTGCAATGTATAAAATATTAACTTTAAATTGAGCTTCAAACTATGTAGCCATTTTTAACTTGATGTACAATTAATGTCTCATTACTGTAGGCATCTAGAATGGACACACTAAGTGCACGATTTGAGTTAAGAAATTAACATTTTAAGAATGTTAAAAATGCAAAAAGCAGTCACAATTTCACCATAAAAGAGTGCATGTTTAACAGTGGACATAACACTGCAGTACTAACCGGCAACTGACATGGCTGCTGACCCTTACATGAACCAAAGCTGGGTCTCGTCAGCATACCAGAGTTGTGGCACACCGACATGACCTCAGCATGCTCAACTGTACAATTACAAACATTTTAAATCCTCAGTCATTGAGGGAATAATATTACATAACAAAAAGGTTATTGTAACTACTTGAAAAAGATCATATGAAAACTGTCGGCAGATGCAAGAGAAAACACTCATAAGCGGTTCTTTGAGTTATACTTTATTTAACAGTGTCACAGGTCTTTATGCAATTTCTTTAAAGGCTCTCTTCTCGACGTATTTAACTTTCAGTCTCCTCTTAAACCTGAAAAACAGAAACAGTTGAATACATAATTTGTTCTCAACATCCCGGTTAAATCTAAACATCACAGTGTATATTTGTGTAATGTAACAAATAGCGGAGAGGCCCTTACTTGGCTCTTTCTCTGGGCTCAATGATGTTCCTCTTCTGCAGGCTTTTGAAGCGATCCTTTAGGATGCTGCCCTCTGGCTGCAGAGTTGTGACATTACAAGACATGAGAATTCCCGGTGAGTCCAGCCAAATATACGTCAAATCACTGAAACTCTGCTCAGAGTTATCAGACCATTCCAACCAAAATGATTAAATCCCCATCAAACCATGATGGCTGATAGAGGTTATTACACAAATACCTTATGACAGGATAAAATAAGAAAGAGACAATTGTAGATTCTCTACTGACAATGATCAAATTCCAAAAGAGAAAGTGGGTCATCCCTGTATTAGCGTGCAGGATAAAGCTTATAATAAGATTAAAAAAATGGTTTTAATTCTTTTTATTTCTTTTTTTTAATTGGGAAACATACCTTGAGTTGCCGAAGGGAGCCAGCCAGTTCGTCACTGAGCTGCACCTCCAGGTCAGAAGCCTGGAATCTGCACACAAGAAAGAAAAGCAAACATTTATAAAGACAGTAAAAGGGCAAGTGTACAAGAGCAGATGACGACAGGCAAACATTTGAAAATGTTCGCACATTAAAGACACGAAAAACATATGCACACCTTGTAGTATGGAAAGCTGACAAAGCAAACGCTTTTCATATTTCTACATATATTCTGATTAACATTCTTAGAGCACCATCGGAATGCAGGTTAAAGGGAAAACTGGGAAAATAATGGGTGCTCTCCCAGTTTTACATCACATCAGTTTGCTCTTGTAAGGATACCGTTCATCAATGGCCACTTTTACCGTTGATGCATCCCTCTGAATCTTATGGCAACCTGGTGTCTGCCCAAGGCACAAACATCGTACACGAAACGCTAAATGAAATGGAGAGCGGAGGCTTAGGCGTTTACTTGAGTTTGCCGAGACGTCTGGGCTGAGCTTTCTGGGCCTCCTGTTTGGCCTTCCGTTTTATCTGTTTGGTCTCTGTCTCGTGTTCCTGGTGTTTGATGGAGGTCTTTATGGAGCGGAGCTGGAACAGCTGCTGCTTCTGGTCAATCTGCCGTCTGCTGGCCAGGCGCCGTTGCGCCTGGAATTGGATTAAAGAAAAAAGAAAAAGGAGGGAAGCAATTAAACATATGGAAAAATGACCGCATGGCGACTTTTAGAAGTCACGTTTCTGTTGCTGAACTTTACTCATACTTCAAAAGTAGGGTTGTCAATAGTATCGATACTCCAAAAAGTATCGATACTAAAATGCTGTATCCGGATACGATACTCTTTTCAAAAGTAGCGATACCAATCTCTCAGACCTTAATTTTTTCCGCTTTCTCTTTTCTTCTCTGTTTTTCCGTCTTCTTCTCAGCCACAGCGATGGCTGCCACAGCTGCTTCTTCATCATCCTCGTTTGGAGCCGCCTCTTCGTCCCCGATTTTCTCGTCCTCCTCCTCCACCAAACCTTCTACCTGCTCGCGGAGGTTTGTCTCCTGAGAGCAAGCACAGATGATTGTCAAGTAAAAGCCGGCAGTGACACCACTGACAGAACTGGGTTAAAAGTCTGCACCTCTGTGGCCGTGTCTTCTCTGTTGACAGCCAGCTGTTTCTCGAGTTTGGCTTCTTGTTTTTGTTTCTTGACTTCCACCTCATGGGCCTCCTTAAGCAAAGCCTGTCGTTCACACGAGAGATTGTCAGTTAGAGCAGTGACAACTAATTTTTTTACTTTTTTTTATTATAAAGAGTTAGAAAATAAAAAACAGCAATACTATTGAAACAAAAGAGTGAGACTTCTGTTCTCAGAAAGTTGATGACATTCAATAAGATATCAGGCAAAAGAAAAACATTTACCACAAACGCTTTGTACATTCTAAAATGTTGCATTAGTGTCTACATCTAGAGCCCCGGTTACCTGGTGGGAAAGGAAGTCTGGGTTGTAGGATCCTCCCGGAGCGATCACTTCCACAGCCGGAATCACGGAGGGCTTTTGGCTCAGCTTCTCTGGACGCTGAACAAATATTCCCATATTAGTGTATCACACACATACCCACAGGTGCCTTATATCACTCAAAATAAAGTTATTTCTTCAGATAATAAATATTTTAGTCTCACCTTAACATGTCCCTTGCATGTCTGTTTAAGATACCAGGGATCAGCCGAGTCTTTCACTGTATGCAAAAGAGGGAAAAGTTTTACACATGTGCAGTATCTTAAATTTTACCTGTGCACGATTTCAAAACTTCTGAATAGTCTCTTAGCTCTCGCGAGACTAATATCAATTTTTCAGAGATAGAAAACCAAACAGAAATTTATTTCACAGCTAGTTCCCCTTCAGTGATTTTGGTGTAAAACACACCAGGTGTGCATGTCAGTGGATTTGACATTCAGCAAATAAAGTGCCTTAAAAGGGAATTGCAAGCCAGATGTAGCAATAAGTGACATATATTTCAGACTCTAAAGGTTAAGTTTCAAGTATTAGTGTGGAGTATGAAGACCTGCAAACTTGCAAACATAGACACAGCGGCAGTAAATAGATAAAACTACCTATTATTGAGGTCATCACATTAGCTGGCAGACTGAAAAGTTAAATCTTTTTTTCTTTAAGTCAGAGTAGGAAACACATAAACCTGAATCGTTTAATGTTAATTGAGGCTATGCAGTGACATTTTTCCATCTATAAGTTTAAAAACCTGGAAATTAAGCGAAACATACATCACAAATGCAAAAAATTAATAGAAACCTGCATCCTCTGATGTCAATAATAAACCCCACGGTTCAGCGCTACCTGCAGAAGCTGTCTGCCCTTACAGGTTATCTTTGGGCAAATATCTCTTCTGGTGCACCCTGGTTTTCCTGACTTTGAGTCCTTCAAACAAGCGTTTTAAATAAATCGACGATTGTGTATCCTCAGACCGCAGATGAGCATTCACACAAGTCACCTGAGCGCCATGTCTGTCTTCACATTCCCATGAAGGAAATACTGGCAGCGCAAGGATGGGGATCATCACTGGATGGATAAGCAAGCTCACGAATGCACTCATTCATACATACACTACTCACCCTCTTCCTCCCATATGTCATAATAGTTCCTGTCTGGGTTGTTGTTGGCCTCTGCAGTTGACTTCTTGACTGTCCTGTCAACAGGCCGTCTGTTCAGCAGCCGTTTCTGCCTCCGTGGCACCACACCTTTAGCTGCCAGCTGCTCAGCCTTCTGGGCAATGCGACGGAGTTTCTTGGCATTTGGTTTCTGGTACGCGAGCACACTGGTGGACAAGCAAGGAAGTGATAGGTTGATCACACAGGGGTTTGAAGAGATTTGGTCACATCCGATCAGACAGAGGCAAGCGAGCCACGCACAGCATTTCGCCCAATGGTGTGGCAGGTTTTAAACTCCTCAGATCCCAGAACACAGTTCACACAACTGTCTTCTGAGCTCCTCTGTGTTGTCTTCACATTTCCATGAAGGAAATGCTGGGAGCGCAAGGATGAGATCATCATAGGACACACTGTACTTCAATTTTAAATATACATATATATAATATGTTTTTTCTTTTAAACATTTTATGTTTATGTATCATATCAGAGGTAAAAGAATCAGTATTCAAATGAAAACAAAAAAACAGACTGTCAGCTTTCAGTTCCTTGTCCTGAAGCTGGGACAAAACTGAAGGCATGTAACTGGCCTGCAGTGTATCCATCACATCCCTCTAAGGACTGGAGGAATGGAACAAGGAGTTTGAACTCGGAAATGCTTTCCTTTTTTTTTTAACTTGCTTGGGTAATATTGTGTTAGTTAAATGTACTGTTGGAACCCTGAGTACGTACTAAAGTTGTTAGTTTTTAATAGAGCCTGTATCTAGTGGAAATGCTAAATATTGTTTAAGTCTGTTATTTCTTTCTTCTTGTGTTGTGTTTCTGTTTCTTTTTTACTGCTTACTCTTTTGGTGGTGGGACAAGAGAGTCACGCTGTAGGATTAGGTCTATCCTCAGGGGACGAGACGCTTTCCCTCTTCTCTTGTTCCCCTCCACAGGCTCTGGTGCTTCACACAAAAGGGGATTGTTAGCAATTAAGCAAGCTTAAATGCAGAAATTACAAACTAGTATGTTGCTCATAAACACGGCACATCACCTCTGTAAGTAGCAAGAAATAGCATTTACCCTTCTGTTCAGCTTTCTCTGACTGTCCAACATCCAGGAAAAAAAGACTGTCGTCAGACTTCTCAGATAGAAGCCCCCTGCAACACACCAAGATCACATCGTAGGAGGTTTAAGGCTGAAAAACAAATGGCTTAAAACCCTTTTCAAGAGAAAAAATGGTTATATTGATTAGTCAGTGAAGGGGGAAAATGTCAAGGGGTGTCAGATTTATATTTAAAACTCCGTTCCCATTGCTATCCTCATACTCACCCTGTAGTTCTTTCTTGATGCCTGACGTCTTCTAAAAAGTCTTCCACGTCATTTATGTAACTGTGTTTATTCCAATTTTTTTTCTTATTCTTGTTTACTCGTTTTCTCCGACTGCTAACCAAGTCATCAGGGTCTACAGCAGTCTTTAAAGTCAAGAAACCAGCTTGGGAGGCTGCCACGCGTTTCAATCTCCTGGCAGCAGCCATTTTGGAGAAAAAAGGGACCGAAGAAAAAAGGCAAACAGGAAGACGTTTCTTCTTCTCTAAAATGAAAAAAACTCCATGGTGGCGCCACCTATAGATCTCTCGATGAATATAATCATTAGATACCTTTGGAAGTAACTGATGTAATTTCTTATTGCATCAAATTATATTAATAAGGAAATAATTTAATGTTAATCATTTATCCGAGTGTTGAAATATTACTGATTTGAACGTAAATGTAAGTATTTTAGGAATCAAATTATGTCTAAGTTACATAATGATATGTGAATATTATTATACATAAATTAATGTATAATCATAGATCATGTTTCTGTAAAAATACCTTGAGATTAAATAGTGGTTTCACTCTGCATTCTTTCTGAAAAGCTCAAACTTTTTTTTAATTTTTCTAGCCAAACAAATTACTTTAGACCTAATACGGAGTTCTACTATTCTTCAAGCTACAAAAGGTTGTTAATCGTGACAAATAAAAATAAAACTTGTTGCTCTAGACTGCTCTTCAGTGTGAGTACACACTTTATCATGTTGACGTATGTGTGTAATATGTCAGCTCCAGATGCATCATGGGAAACGTGTCTCCTCTTGCCTTTCTATGATCTTTTTTTTCCTCCCTTCATTTTATTGCGAGAACAACGCTTTAGAGACTGAAGAGTAATTTAGTAATTTAAAGCCGAAATTTTTTCCTAAGTTTTCAAAGGTAGGTATATAAATCTTAATTAAACTTAATTCTATCGTTCAATGCCATGTTTGCCTCGAAAACAAGTGTTTTTATCTTTGTTTTCGGTGAAAAAGAAAACGCAGGGCTTTCGGGCTATTATCTTCCTGCTTGGGGAGTCGGGGACCTAAGCAGCACTTGTGATCGACTCGAATTTAACTCGGAAATGCGCGTCAAGTAAGGGGGTATCTGACAAATATTGTCCACCAATTGATACCCTGACATATGTAGTTTCGGATTGGAAAATTAAATTCCACTTTAATACCCCGGTTTTTATAGTCTTTCGTCGGTTTTAATTATCACCCTCTTCGTTCGCTACAGCGATTTTTCCTTCCCGTTTATATTCTTCGAGCCAGCAGCCAGCCATCGTCTTGTGGTGCGTTGGCTTTTACCATGAAGAGCAGCCGGCACGGGCGGGGCACTTTGTTTTACTTTGAAATACCAGATTCAATTTGAAAAAACACAAGACACGTGTACCACCGTAAAAGTCGTGGTAGAAAACGAACGTACCCAAGTTCAATGTGCAATGGGCGGGTTTTTGTAGGCTATCGTATGGTTTTAAGTGGACAAGGGGTTGTGGATATACCTCGCCATAGTGCTGCAACAGCAACGTGATTGGCTTACTTAATAAAGACATCTGCTTTGATTGGATAAGAATTCTGTCTTTTTCCATGTAACAATTACATAAGTCATAGTGGGATTTATTAAATAACACAAGGCATCTGGTGCTTTTTTCTGTCTTAATCATTTACGGAAACATTACAGAAATATTCGAGTATTTTAGGGAAATTTAGAATTGATTAGTCACACTGTTCCTTTGTATGCTGTTAAGATGCAGTGAGAAATAAAGAGTTTTTTTTTACAGGTGATCAGTAGTTGCCATGGCCCGTACCAAGCAGACAGCCCGTAAGTCCACTGGAGGCAAAGCCCCGCGTAAACAGCTGGCCACAAAAGCTGCGCGTAAAAGTGCCCCTTCCACCGGTGGTGTCAAGAAGCCACATCGCTACAGGTAACACACACTAACTTGTTCTTCTGTGTGTGGGAGATGGCAGCTGCAGATCTCACGTTTTATTATTGTTATTCATATAATTATTATTGATTAGTTACAAGCTAAGCAGATTAATTCCTCTTTTGTTGTCCTGAGTTCATTGAAACCTTGATTTAACATTTTAGATGTCACAAAGTTCATACATCAAAACTTAAGTGTTATTGAAGGTCTCAAACCCTTACTGGTGTCTGTGAAACTGAGAGTGTTATTCTGTGTCAGATTAGTCTTGAAGTAGTGTCATTCAGAAATGCACATTTGCTTTTCCCTACAATTCCCCAGGCCTGGTACTGTGGCTCTGCGTGAGATCCGTCGTTACCAAAAGTCCACTGAGCTGCTGATCCGCAAGCTGCCCTTCCAGCGTCTTGTGAGGGAGATCGCCCAGGACTTCAAGACTGATTTGCGTTTCCAGAGTGCGGCCATCGGAGCTCTCCAGGTCAGCGACCATTGCTTTAGGAGATTCTAGCATTTTCAATCGTTCCATTATTCAAAGGGTTTGTTCTGTCATCTGCAGGAAGCCAGCGAGGCCTACTTGGTGGGTCTGTTTGAGGACACCAACCTGTGCGCCATCCATGCCAAGCGTGTCACCATCATGCCCAAAGACATCCAGTTGGCACGTCGCATCCGTGGAGAGCGCGCATAAATATTTTTCTGAATATGAAATGCTGTCCTCTTATTTCTCTCTCTCCTTTCTCTATTGTTAGTAGTTTGGTCTGAGGTTCTATATATAACATATGATTGTGATAACCATAAATGTGTGATCATGTCTGCTTTGGTGCTACTAGTAGCAGATACTCCATAGAGGCACCTTCTTGTATCTTTCAAACTTTGAACCAGAATACATTTATGAATTGCTATTAGTAAGCGCACAGGTATATACCTTGTTACCTCGAAGAATAAGGTGTTTTCCAGGCAAGTATAGTGAATGATCTGAAATGGGTATAGGAATTAGCATTAAGGTTTCCTTTAGGAATGGACACATAAATTGAGTGTTGATTTTTTTTTTTTAATAGAAATTAGTTGTTAAAGTAGTGATTTTTTTATACACAATAGTGTATTTCTACTGTTACTATTATTCAATGTATCAAACTGCAAAAGTTTCATTCTTTTTGTCAATTGGAAACATTGTGCTATGATGACACTGCATGGTTTGACAGACTACGGGCGGCATATATGTAGCAGATCTGTTGATCATGTTTTGATTTTTCAGTCACAACAATGTCCTGGTAATTTTTTTTGTTCCATTCTCAGGTTAATATAACCTTTTTTTTCTAATGTGCTTTTGATTTATGTTTTCTGTTATTTTTATGAACAATATTTTTACTCTGGAATTCACATTCAAGCATAATAAAGATTCTTGTGGTTAAAAGATGCATGCAAATGTAAATCTACTTGAGGAGATACTTGACAGGGAGCATTTTCAAACTGAATCAAACTTTTCTTTTGGTCCACTATTTTCTGACTTTCAAATATAACCAACAGGAAAACACATTTTACTAAACCTCAATCCACAGACTGAAAAAAAGAACATAAATCCAAAGTTAAATGAACGAAAAATCTCAAACTTTACTTTGCAGTCAGCTGTAGATTCTTTTCATAAAATATGGCCAATAATAAATTAATTTGGATGTTTGTAGCCCAAAAAGGGCATTTGGCCAAAATAATAAGGATAGCAACTTCCGTTATACAAAACATTTTATTAAATCCAAAACGTTTTTTTGACAAATATTCAGGGAAGAAATTGATCCTTTACTTTCACTTTCACCTCTATGCATATCCACAGAGACATAACCATGATTGTTAAATTGGCGTATTAACATCATCCATCCATTATCAATACCGCTTATTCCCTCATGGGGTCGCGGGGGGAACTGGAGCCTATCCCAGTGGTCAACGGGCGAGAGGCAGGGTACACCCTGGACAGTCCGCCAGTCCATCGCAGGGCCGTATTAACATCAATTAATTAATATTAATATGGTCTTGCAAATCAGATAATTCATTTATATTCTTCCACTGAGTATCACAATAATCATCTTATTACTGTGGTGCGCTACAATACAGATACTGGGGCACAACAGGTTTCCTTATTACTTCCCCTTCAAAGGCACATGTTCAACTTTATTTTGATTAGACGAAGAAGTCAAATAATAAATATTCCAAGAAGGCAGAATGAGGTAGTTTATATAGTTTATATATACCTGTTATAAAAACGTGGGGTGCAGACTTATTCGAGAAATAACGAACACCGTCAAACTGATTTCCCTACACGTGTGAAAGTTTTTTTTTAAATAAATGCAGTTCCTGTTAGGTTAAATCCTACATTTTCTGTTAACATGTCCAGAAGAATGTGTCAAACTAAAAGCCGAAATGATATGTGAGCACTGATGCATTGTGGGGCACATGATTGACGCGGCGGCCATTTTCCCGCTGGACGCTGCTTCCCATTGTGGATACGAAGAACAAAATAGAGACAAGCCGAATACAGCTGACAAATTCGACTCAGTGTCCTTTTAGGTAAGCTTCTCAAAATGGGTAATTTTATAGTTGCAAATAAAGTTAACATTTTTAAGTTGTATGTATCTATATTAATACAGATAATCAGCTGTAATTATTGTCGTGTGGGTAAATACAGACATGGTTGTCGGAACGGCAGCTGAAATGCAGTCTTCTCTGCAGCCGCTCAGATGAGGGGAAATTCAGTTTCAAATTATGCGCCGGTTCAGCTCGGTTCTACGCAGCCGTTGGGGGCAGTTTAGTTCCCTTACGTGTATCTATGAGTTCCTTGAAATGTCCTCTGTGTGGTTTTCATATTTTCCGATACATTTGAGGGACGGTTGTTTTTAAAACAGAAGTTGTTGATGTGCTACTCGTTTGCTCTTCTGCTCTGGGTCTTTATCCTGTTTGCGCATCAAACCGTCGCCATCATCAGAGCGCCGAAGGCGGAGCTAGCAATAGCAGCAAGCAATCGTAGAGCCCACCTACTTTACGAATTCGGCATGCTGATTGGCTGTAACTTGATTCAATCTCATGCGTCTTTGACTCGTAGCCAATAGTATAACAATTTCTGTGTGACTGATGTTTTGTCGGGCAGAAGGTAATCGGAAATGTCCCGAATGTCTACTTGGAGAAAGGTGAACTTAATTAAAGTTCCAGTTTAAAAAAATATATATATTTATAGGTTGTGATGTCGACATTTAATTTACGTGAATAGTAAAATTGTCCAAAGGAACAAAACACTGTATAAACGATTTTTTTTTCTTTTTCACCATACTGCAAACATTATTGTTTTGAAAAACAGGCTCACTTGTTGATTTTGGAATCTTAGTCCGTTTATTCAACTGTAACATAACCGGCATTTCTGTCAATTTTCTTTGTTGGGCTCTCTTTGAACATAGAGGGAAGTGAGCTTAGGTATATTTTATTACTAACATTTTTTAAAATTTGAAGAACTTAAATCGGTTTTACTCAAATGATCTTCTTTTTATGATTAATGTTAAAACAGTAAATTGCTTATGACCTGTGATAAAACCAAAGCTGCTATATTGATTCCCCATTTCTTACTCGTCTTCTTCAGGTGATCTGTAGTTGCCATGGCTCGTACCAAGCAGACAGCCCGTAAGTCTACTGGAGGCAAAGCCCCACGTAAGCAGCTTGCCACGAAGGCAGCTCGCAAAAGCGCACCTTCCACTGGTGGTGTGAAAAAGCCACATCGCTACAGGTAAGAAGGCTTCCATTTGCTTAGAAGGAAGTGCTACATTAACCTTTCCTGATGCACTTCTTTTGGTTTGCAAGAGCAAAAAGTACAAATGAATTTTCCTTGCGAACCAAAATATCTTCCAGGATGTCCTGTTTTTTTATTATATGAAAGGACACCATATTGTCTAATTCTGTGATGTTTAAAAAAACACAATTTCTTGCATGCAGGCCTGGTACTGTGGCTCTACGTGAGATCCGTCGTTATCAGAAGTCCACTGAGCTGCTGATCCGCAAACTTCCCTTCCAGCGTCTGGTGAGAGAGATCGCCCAGGACTTCAAGACTGATCTGCGTTTCCAGAGTGCGGCAATCGGAGCTCTGCAGGTTAGAATTAAATGATGTCATAGTTCAAGTCTCAAATGCTCAAGAGTACAAATTACTTCTTTGAACAGGGGTTGCAAAAACAAACAAACTTCCCACAATAGAGGCTTGGTCATTATAAATTAATCTGTAAACCAAGGATTAACTAGAACTGAGGGGTCATAAACAAACCCAAGCATAGGGCTGACTTACAAAACATGTAGGATGTTACTAAAACCTCTCATCGGCATCAACCTTTATGAGAATCCAAAAAATGTCAATAAGACAATCCCCATTTTCTTTGATGTGGCTTTTCACTAGATCAGGAACTGATTGTGTCTCTGCCAATGCAGCCAGGTCTCAGGAACACCTAAACATCATGGTTGTAGTTTTGATTACTATTCAAGGGTTGGTATATATGTGTGTAAAAATGGATCATTGTTCCAAACTGTCTATATTAAGGTGCCTTTAATAGGATATAAAAGCTAAAGTGATGTAACAATATGACTGATATGACCACCCTCGCTCCTCTGTCTCTTTGCAGGAGGCCAGCGAAGCCTACCTGGTGGGTCTGTTTGAGGACACCAACCTGTGCGCAATCCACGCCAAGCGTGTCACCATCATGCCCAAAGACATCCAGTTGGCACGCCGCATTCGTGGAGAGCGCGCTTAAATACTCTCCATCCTCTTGGTCTTTCTCCTTTTCACCTTTTCTTTCCTTTCTTCACCAATCTATCTATCCGTCCCTCTGCTCCACAGCTTTTCCCTCCCCTGTTAGTAGCGTGTAGGAAAAAAAAACTGATTATATTATAATTAAAGTGTATAGTTGTGTTTTTCTTAGTGCTCACAGCAGCAGACTTCTAGGGTACTCATTTTGTGCATGTACCAATTTGTTGGTGATGAGACCTCCTCAAGCACACATTCCCTAGTTTGCTCTGTTTTTCATTCTGTGGGAGTGGGTAACTCATGGGTACTATGAGGAAATACACAGATCATAGCAGTGTAGATTTGGAAGGGAGGGACAGGAGAAAAGGACAGGCATTTTTTCTGCTGGGGGTACTGTGATCTCTACAGCAGGGTGCTAGAAGAACTTTCCTGCTCCTATTCTATTGTCTACTGTCCTACTTGGAGGCGGTCAGACATCTCTGTCCCCGTGTGCATGGGGGTTGGATCTCATCACCACACCACATTGTATACAGTCCATCAGCATTTATGCGTAACATTAATGATTCATTCATTCATGATGTTTTTTTTCTTCTTTGAAATAAAACTCAAGCATGAGATTTTTTATTTTTTATTTCAAACTATTTGTGACAGAAATGGGGGGGATGAATCAGATTAAAATGAAGAACAAAAAAAGATGATTTGAACTATTTTTTCTACTGAAATGTGAAGCTACTGATTATTAGATCTGACACCAAAGTTTATCCTGTCGTTGATGCTCGTTTTCTAACTTTCTGATAAGATCAACCTCACATGTTTATGTGGTATTCTAATTGGTTTCATCTAATTATTCAAAGCCAAAGCTTAAGAACTAAAGAATGGTGTCAGATACTTTTTGTAGCAGAAGCTTTTTTTTAAACAGAGGACCTTTTTATGGCAAAGGTTCGTTGAGGTTTGTAATGTTCTTTCGAACCAAAAGTGTGAAGAAAAAGAAAAGGACAGAATAATGCATTCAAATAAAATGTAAAATAAATCAGTGTGATTGGTCTAATGACAATATTTGTTTTCTGTGTACATCCCCCCGTGCTTCAATTGATTTCCTAATGAATCAGTATATCATCTGTACACCGTTTCTCAGGTTGACTCGTCACCTTTTTAACTTAATTTTTAATTCCTTTTTTTCAATTGATCCTTTTTTTGTTTGTTTTGAAACGTTGAAGATAATGTTTCAATTAAACAATGTTTGTAATTTCCAGATTTGTCATATGAGATGGTAATAAATGGATGTTACACACATTCTGTGTCGCCTCTGCAATGGATTACGTCTCGGAAGTTATCGTAGTATTTGCATTTGCAAAAAAAAGGACCAACTTTTTTTATTTGTAAGCATTAATAAAAGTATGGTCAGACACTTTGAGGCAGCCATTGGATATACACACAGCACAGTAACCTTAGAACCATTCCTTTTGGGGATTCAATTAAAACATTTCACATAAACTGGAAAAAAATGTGTTCAAACAGCATGAATAATTAATCAGTCCAATTAGAATTTTTTCTTTTATTATTATTTATAGAAGGTCTTGAAAGCGAAATTTTTTAAGATGGAATCATGTTCCCCCATTTATTGCAAGCACCATATTAACCAATAGATGGCAGTAAAACTTTATACATTCAAGACTTCAACCACTGCTGCTTCTGGCAGTACCTGCTATCTGAGGTGACTTGCAATGATGTTCACACTATGGTTTACTTGTCTGAAAATTATTAAGTGTAAATATATTCAAAGTCACACGAATTGGAGCTTATATGTAAACCACCCCCGTCAAATATATTTGTGTAACATTACTCACATTTGATTGTTCATGTATAAAAATTCTTCAAACTCCTGAATGCACTTTCATTTACAATTTGCTGAGTATGATTCACATTTTCCTATTTCATCAAACACCAATGCACAGGAAGAGATGTCAGATTCTTGCATTACAATTAATATCCTCCTCTGGGTTGACATCATTCCCCTCATCAGGGTTTCATTTCATCCTTTTACTCCCTTGATTAAAAGGGATAAAGTTGTGCCCTCAGCCATATTCATTTCAGTGAAATACACACACACAGATGCATCAGTGGAATTGTGGCCTGGTCTACACTGATTACAATGAAACACACATAGACAAACAAATATCTAATCAAACACCAGCCTTTTAATCCTGTTGTTTTGAATAGGAACATTGGTGTGGAATTACATGCGGGCATGTACACCCACAAACCCACACAGGCAAGCAATCGCCTCTTAGGGGTGAAGTCAGTGAAAATTACGGTTCAGTGTGGTGTCCCCCTCTGTTTGATCTCATTTTACTGAGCCACAATTTTATAAACTGATACATCAGAATTATTACCTCTCAAGAAATTTGCATACATGTAATCTATTTCATTATTGTAAATAATGTCATTTACAGTTTTTTATCCCACTAGGTTTGCAGCGGAAAATACTGGTAACCTTTATGCTCTTATATATGTAGATTTTCTTGTATTTTGTCTCGATGTAGACTATAGCTGGGTGATTATTAGTCTGCGGGATTATAGAAACACAGGAATATATTCCAAATCATTGTTCCAATTTATTCCTGGAAGGGTTTCTGGAGCCAATTGCGGTTGACATTTTTAAAGATGCAGGGTACACCCTGAACCACACACAAAAACAACCACACACTCCCTTCACTCGTAGGCGCAATCTACCGTTCAATGAACCTAACATGAATGGTTCGGGACAGTGGAAGGGAGCCGGAGTACCAGGAGCGAACCCAGGCAGACACGGGAAAAGCATGCAAACTCCACACAGGGAGGCGCCCCGGCCCCTGGGGATTCAAACCAGGAACCCTCTAGCTGTGAGGTGACGGTACTCACCACCACACCACTGTGCCACACTGTTCCAAATCATTCTACAGATTAAGTAAAAAAGCATTAACCACTCTATTGTTCCATCACACCCTTGAATGATATATATCTACCAACTTAATGTTATGTGTAACCAGTAAGGCATCCCATACCTATCCCAAAATGCTACAAATATGTATGCAGTTTGTGATAAAAATGGGTTTAAGCTGCTAAATAATCAATTTGGCATGTCAAATTTCACAGCTTGGACTAAGAGAAGAGGAAAAATGGCAACTGCATTGCTAATAAACAGTTGCATCACAACGCGGCTTATGAACAGAATGATTTCTTTCAGGATTGGAATAAAATATTTTACAAATATTTTGTTACAAATGAGATTTCAAAATGTTATCATTTGTTTATACTGTAACAATTCGAGATATGAGGTTAAGATTCAGGAGAGATGGGGAAATGTTTAAGAAATTCTGTAAAAAGCTAAATGTATGTTAACTTTATTAATCAAACAGCAGTTGGAGAGAGAAATGCTTTACAGTCTTCACTGACCAATATAATTTTTTTATGGAAAGTGTAAAAAGTCATTAAAAAAATCAAACTCCATGCTACCAACTGATAAATTAAGGTTTAGGGTAGGCAAGAATAAGCTTTGCTTCGGCCTATTCCTTTTTTGGTAAACTGTGGGTTTGTCTATTGTTATTTTCTTTTTTCTTTTGTTGTTTCTTGTGTTTAATGTGGACAATTTACCAAATTTACCAAAATAAAGTGAAAGTGAAAGTGAAAGGTTTTAGCTGGATACAAACTAATTACACATATGCAGAAAAGAGTGTTCAAGGATCAGATAAAACACACATTCAGATTTTGGTGATTTTAAGGGGGAAAAAGACAGTGACCTGTTTGTATTTGTCAGTGATGACAAACCCTCCTGTTCATTTTAAGTCAAATGTATTAAAGTGATCAACATTTTGGAATGTCTGAAAAATCTTTGGAAAGTCTCAAGTTTCCTGTTGTGAAGGCATGGTGCATTTTTGGAAGAACACAGAGAAAACAGAAATCCAATGATATTGAGTTGCTAAAATCTTGTTTTTAAGAAGAATGGGTGCTGATTCCTCTAACAAAATCACAGCTGCTATTATCTTTTCCGAAATGATCAAAAGTTACAATTAAAGGTGAACACACTGATGAATACCTGTCTGAGTTGGACACTGACATCAGATATTAGATTTGTTCATATTTTCTCATACAAAATTCGAGAAGACTCTTTATTTGCCTTCTTGTGCTCAAGGTTTAAACTGAAATAAAAAATAAAAAAAATCAATAAAAATATCAAAACTTTTGCAAATGAATCAATTCTAGACACTATCGCAAAAGAGAAAAAAGAGAAGTTTAAAAAGAAACTATCCTGAGTCTCCTTTTTTTTTAATTTCCAGAAGAAACATTTCCTCCTGTGTGCACGTATGTGTGTTTTCTTTCTTTTCTTCTTGTGTGTGTGTGTGTGTGTATGTTAAAGGAGCATCCCATGAGACCGAAGCCACAGATTACAAGCGGGCCGCCCTAAATGCTGTGTAATGGACTCTGTGTGTCCATCTGAGAAGGTATGCACATGTTTTGTTTTTTTCCTCACTCTGTTTTTTGCTCATGTGTGTTCCTGTGTGTGCATATGCGTGAGTTTGTTCACAAAAGTGCGTTCACCTTCCCCAAGGTCTGCATAGTGCCGCTCCATCTGTGGCACTCAGGGGATTACAGCCAATCTGTCTGTCTGCCGCTCAAAGTGCTGACCGTCAGAGCAGCACCAGATTAACACAGTGCTGGGATTGGGGGGGGGGGG